>JAGKTI010004992.1:0-10541 GCA_018397915.1 Birgus latro
CCAGGTGTATTGCAGGGAGAGTGCGGCTGGTGGCCATCGCCTCCTTGCGGGCGCGGCTGGTGGCCATTGCCGATGTTGGGAGTCTGCTGCCGGAGGCGCGGTCAATGGCCTTCTCTTGTCCGGGGGTGTGGCTGTTGGCCATCGCCAATTTCCTCTTCCCTGGAGGGTTGTTGCAAGAGCGGCTGGTGGCCATCTCTCCCTGTGCACAGCTGATGGCCATTGCCCGGTGTGAGTAAGGGAGGGAAGCAGCTACTGAGTAGCTGGTGACCGTCTCCTGCTGGCTATATCTGGGGCTATGAAAATAGCCCCACCCTGAACCTGGCGAGAGCTAGTCCGGCTGAGGTATTGTGCGCTGTGACTGATACCTTGGTGTTGAGGCACCTGAGCGCAAGAGGGGCGTAGGGGATAGGTACAGGTGGGCCCTTCTCGCGCTGAGCCTGTGCTCACTGCATTTACCCCTCGGTTGACTCCTTCTAGGGTGGTTGTCGTGTCCAGGTGGGGCATTTTGGTGGCGTACATTTTACTAAATCACGTAATTCATCAAATCACTGTCATCAGTACATTCCATTCTTCCACACCATTTCCTTCAGTTAAGTGTTGTTTACAATGGATGGGTTACATATATACCTCTATTCTCGTCGGTTGGGGAAGCTCCCTAACACATTTAACTAAGTGATTAACTTTGTTTTATACCTAATTGTCCTTTTCTGTTATACAAATCCTCCTAATGTCACCATACTCTGCATAAATGACGTACAAAAGGGCATAAACCACCCATATCCAATATCCAAAAACAAGTCACTAAGGAAGAGGTGTTAGGGAGTTTCCTCAACCGATGAGAATAGGAGCCACATACTTCAGTAACCTGTTCACTGAGGTATTTCCTAATTTCAGTAAAGCCGTTTGCAGGTAAAAATAAATAAACAAATATATATATTCATAAATAAGTGGAAATTCATGAGTGGTTGCACTGAGGTCTACAAGCTCAGTGTTGACACTGGCGATGACGTCACTCACTCAAAGGGCAATGGGTCGAATCAGACCCGAAACTCATTCGTCCCCACATCATTCAGGTTACTTGGATTAGGTTAAATTAAGTTAGGTTTGGGTGGCTTAGGTTAGGATAGGTCAGGTAAAATTGCTAAAATGCCCACCCTGATGGGAGAAACGGACGTATGTCACAACCCCCACCCTAGAAGGAGACCATGGAGGGGCAGATTTCACAACACCCACCCAAGGAGGAGACCACAGGAAGGCAGATAAGGAGCGTAAAGGCTCAGGCGAAGAGGGGCTCACATCCCTGACCACCTTACGTCCCTCTCGCCCTCAACCCACGACCTACCAAGGTAGCAGTTTCAACCACCTACTCTTAAGCCGTGACAGCCCTCTCCAGGGTCGGGATGGGACTACCTCCTTAGTCCCAGGCAGCGCCACGACATAGGCCACTGCCACTGTCCGTGTTGGGTACGAGGCAGAGCAGGCCACTGTCTGCCCCTCAGCTGCTATCCCCTTGTACCATCCCAGTTATATGTCTGTATAAGCTGCGTATCTATGCACCCCCCGCCCTGCATATGTGCCCCCACTAAAAATGCTGATTTGGTTCGCATTCTCACGCCCATCTTGAGCAGAAGAGTTCAGTTCTGGGGCGTCACTAGAGAGGACTAGACTGTGTTGTAAGAGCTCCGAATAAACTCCTTAAATAGCTACCAGAACACAGAGTTTCTCTCTCCAAAGGAGTTCTACTAACATTTGGTAGCAGCGGTGTCTCGAACCATCGTTTCTGACTGCCTCCTATGGTGTTTAGTGACACCAACAAATATTTGACGCCCCGCGTCTCACTGCCTCACCCTCTCGGTGTCTCTCGTGGTGTAATACCGGGTGTGCCTCTACAGGTGTACAACTTAACTCATCAGTGCCATTCTCTAAACTGTCCCCACCCACACACATTGCTCCTGGTCACAAGTGTCACCACCCCTGACCTACACACCTGTCTCACCTGTTCCCGACACCTGTTCCGTGCTCGCCATATGGTCTCCCTCCTCTCAAGGTGTCACCACACCACCATGCTGCCGTTCACCCCAAACCACCCCACTTCATCTACTCCCCACCACCTCTGCACTTGCCCCATGGGGAAATCTGCCCTCACCCCTGTCCCTCACAGCCTCAACCCGACGTGCCTCTCCTACCCAACATATGGTCTTCAGATGTGAATGCCTTGTATTCACGTACCGTCTCCCAACCACCGAGCCAACCTGCCTCCACTGAGCGTGATTGTAACTCTCTCTCAGCCAAGTCGTCTTCACTACCAGTCTCATCCACCACGAGCCATCACCACAAGCCAAATAGCACTCTTCACTGCAAGTCAACGACCTCCACCACATCATTCACAACTTCTCTGTGTAACTATAGTTTATCCTCATCCACCCATTATTGACTTTCTATAGAGATTATCCCCTGGATTTTCTCTACAGATTGCATATTGTATAAATATTCATCTCATCCCCCCTCACTTTATACTCATCTTCACTGACTGTATTTATTACTCATCTCACATTTCACCTTTTATTTATTAAATCCCGCATCCTGTCATCTTCATTCATTTCCACTTCCATTCTTATGGTACACCCTGCAGGACCGTGACACAGGCCACTGTCCATGTCGGGCAAGAGGCAGAGCAGGCCACCATCTGCTTCTCACAGGCAGTCGCATCTATGGACAGCGCCGTGACACAGGCCACCATCTGTGTAGGGTATAAGGCAGAGCAGGCCACTGTCCGCTCCTCAGCTGCACCCTCCTATAGGACCACAACACAAGCCACCGTCCGTGTCGGGCATGAGGCAGAGCAGGCCACCATCTGCTCCTCACCTACAGGTAAATGGAGGAACAGCGCTGTGACACAGGCCACCGTCTGTGTCGGGTTCAAGGCAGAGCAGGCCACCATCCGCTCCTCAGCTGTTACCTGTGGCAGCACCGCGGTACAGATCACCATCTGTACTAGGCAGGGAGGATTGGCCACCGTCTGTCCTCTGGCCGCCCCTTCTGCAGGGCACAGGACCGCAACACAGGCCACCGTCCGTGTCAGCCCAAGTGAACAGGCCACTGTCTGCTCACCTCCTGTAGTCCCTGGAGATAGAGGAACTTCCATTTCAGCCACCATCCGCACGGGGAGGGCAGAGCAGGCCACTGTCTGCTCGCTATCCTCTACTCCTAGGACATCCCCTGAAGAGGATGTCCCTGGCTCGACCACCCACCATTCCTGCAGCCGAACAGGACTCTCTTTTACTCCCCACAGAGGAGAACCCCTGAAGGAGCTGCAGCTGGAGGAGATTTGGAGTGGTCCCGTGACCAGCCCGGGGATCCACGCCGTACAGCCAGTGTCCCAAAGATGACCCCAACTGCTGGACTCCCGATGGAAGAGCTGCCGCAGACCACCCCTGACGACGACTCCACCTAAGGCAGACCGCAGCCCCCATACGCCCAGAACCCCAGGGCACAACCTACCCACCCCCACCAGCTGGAACTCTGATGCCTGGAGTAGGTGCAGACAAGAGTGCCTGCTTGCCCTATTCGGCCTGAATCCAGAGGGCAAACCCCACAATGAGGCCCTGACAATAAGGGGTCACCCTCCACGCCGCCCAGAGGCCCAGCCGAGACAACCTGGCCCCTGGTGAGAGTCCCGTGCCTTGTACAGGAGGATGACTGCCCCGGAACTCCCCCTACACCTGGCCACCACCTGTAAACAGTCCAGGCAGCCCCATTCCCAAGTCCTCTAGTCTGATCTGTGTTTTGTACCTATTGTGAAATATTATATCTGTATCAGTCAGTGTTGTAACTAAGGTAATTGAAATACCCACCCGAGAGGCGAGCGGATGGGATAATGATACAACGACACTCCCACCCAACAAGATGACAGGGAGGCTACCACCACCCTACGAGGGGACATCAGACAGGTGACATTACCTTCCGCACCATACCGGCTCACGTCACCTTCTTCCATATGTCCCTTCTCCCTGCAACCATACAAGCGGCAAGGTAGCAGTTTGGGAAGACTATTCGCAGCAGCCTTCGCCAGACTCGGGGTGGGATTTCCTTAACAGCTGTCCCACATCAGCCCTTCGCAGACCCTGCTGGACCTGTAACAAAAGGGCGAATGACCGCCAGTCTTCCCAGCCTTATGGTACCCCAGGGGAGCAGTGGCACAGCAACATCCGCCAGATTTGCTGCAGAGGGAGTAACCGCTGGTTCTCCCTCTTCTGCCACCCACCTTTGGGAGCGGAAGCATGGTTACGTCCGCCGGACTAGCTGCTGTGAGAGCATCTGCCGGACCTCTCCTGCTTGTCCCAGCGAAGGAAGCAGAGCCTTGGTAGCGTCCGTCGGACCTGCCATAGTGGAGGCACCCACAGGGTACTCTGCGGCTGCACCTCTACCCTGACAGTGGGAGCATGATAGCATCTGCTGGACCTGCCCAGGCGAGAGCACCTGCTGGACCTGCCCAGGCGAGAGCACCTGCTGGACCTCTCCCTCCTGTTGCCCCAGGGACAAGGGTACCCCAGAAATGTCTGCCAGAATTACCAGGCGGGAGGAGCATCCGCCGGATCTCCTGCCCCCACTCCCCAGCCAGGGAGCCTGGGCAACATCCGCTGGATTTGTTAGGCTGGAGGAGCTTCCTCAGAATCTCCTCCTTCGACCCCGGCTTGGAGTTCCAGTAGCGTCCATTGGACCTGCCACATAGAGGGAGTAACCATCGGTTCTCCCTCCTCCGCCAGTCCGGAGGCTCCCGCAGAGGAGCACATCTTTGGCTCGGCCCACCCCTCCTGTGGACGAGTGAGACCCTCCTCCTCCTCCCCCCATACTACTTGCTACCCCACAGGTACGTCATGGCAGGACATTTGGAGCAGACCAGTCGTGGGTCTGACAGACTCTCAGGGACACCGCTGCTGCAGACAAGCCCTGACGGCCTTCCCTCCCCGGCAAGACCGCAATCCCCAGCCACCAAGGGCACGTCACCAACCCCAGGCTCCACCCAGCCCGAGGCTGCCCACCATACACCTACCACGTCCAGAGGCCGACGTAGGGCTGCCCGCTTCCTTGCCCTGTTTGGCCACAGCCCCGAGGGCCCAACTACTCCTGAGGCAGCCTCCCAGAGGAATCAGAACGGACCTCCCTCTACACCACCACGCCGCCCATGTCATGAGGCATCCACACACCACCCAGACGGCCTCCCTCCTACACTGGGCCGCCACTTGAACTTCCGGGGCAAAACCCCTGAACAGTGAGTGTTCCCTGTCCCTAGTGTAAATCCCCACCAGCGAAAAATCCCCCTGGAACTCTCCATTCCCTGTATAAGACCTTGCCTGGGACCTCAAGTTAAGAAGGCCCTGAATATCCCCCCCTTCTGTGACAATTCTCCCAGTGACAATATATCCCCGCTGGTGAACTTAGTGAATCATGTGACATACCTTGTGACCCCTCCGTGTGCCCCCCATAAATGTGAAGGTTCAGTGCTCCCTCAGTGTCATAAGTGAATTAATCATGAGGCTCAGTGATACTGGACCAATACTGAATAGTGTGTGTTGCCCCAGTCAGGACTTACAGTGAGCACCAGACTTATAGTTCCTAAGGTGTCACTCTGGTATGTTTGTGTGTTGCCCTAAATTGTACCATAAGGGAATCTGTAAGTGCCACATGTGATATTCTAAATTGTACTGTGTCTGTCAATCTATGTTAATATACGTGTAATACTGGTTAGCCTGTGTTTTTGCCCTATTCCTTTGGTATATGTTCTGGCCCGGTCTTGATAGAACCCAAGGCTGATGCCTGTGTCTTTAGCGAGAAGTCACGCCTTAAAAACACAAAGCATAACACTGGTGGCAAGTGGTGGTTCTCGATCCCGCTAAAAAGAACAAGGAACAAAATGGGAAAGTACCAAAATGGCTACCAAAACGCACGTATCCATACCTAGATTCGACCCCGACCAGTATGACATTGACACATACATGTGTATGATTGAACCCTTACTGGACATAGGCTTTGAACACGTCGAAGAAAAAATAGCAGTAACCCTACCATACCTAGGCAAAATAGTCTCTCATATCATTCCAAAAATCATCCCTGACCTGACGTGGTCCCAATTCAGGCAGATCGTAACCCAGACTGCCATTCCATCACTAGCAAAGGTCGTCGCCCTTTTAGAACTCGACGCCCTCACATACAACAGAAACCTGGATGACACCCTCATCCAGGCCAGGCGACTCTTCACCGCCACATACCCAGGAGCCAACGCCGCTAGCCCGGACCAGCTTATCTTCAATACCCTGTTAAGGATCCTCCCCAGCACCATAAAGGAACACTCATTAATTTTTGACCCAACGGGAGACCTTGATAGGGATGTCCAACTTATCAGGCGTCTTCTCGCCCTTCGCACCACTGCACAACACATTGGCGCAGTGAGCGAAATCCTGAAGCATCTGGCACAACCCCAAAACCACGGACCCCCCCTAGACACAGTCGGGCCAGGGCGCGACACACCAAAAAGCGCCCCCCTTCTAAAGAAAATACCAACCATATTTCCATAGATCTATGGAAATTTTCAGCATGTAATCACTGGTGCCCCATTCATGACATGTGGCAACAACTCATTGCTGCCCGATGGAGACCAGCTACCCAAGGCCACCACATGGTCTCCTCCATCTAGTATCATAACACTCCCAGCACACAGCACAATTGACATGTACGTCCCTTCTGCCCTCACCTGCCACCTCTCAACCAGGCCACATCCACTACCTCACACCATCACACTCCACACCCTCACTCACCCCCCCCCTCCATAGTCATGCCTTCCACCATACCCTCCAACAACCCTACACCCTCACCACAGACCCTCCCCATCCCCCAAGCGACCTCACCTCCCACCCCAGCATTCGCCTCCGCACTGCCACCACCGGACATGAAGACAACACCACCAAACCGGAAAACCCTGCGCCCACCCTCAGTCACCTCACCCCTTGACCAGCCCTCCATGTCACCTGCGCCTGCCCTGATCACTGCCACCACTACACCCACACACTCCTCTCCCCCACTGACATCCTACACCATACCCTACAAAAATTCCTCATCGTTGATCACCACCACACCACTACCACCCAGCACAATAACTCCACTGCCCAAACCAAGAACCCCCCACCCCCACCCAACCTTCTCCCCAAGCACCTCACCTCCGCCATAACCATAGCCGGCTGTCTCCCCCGCCCACCAGCAAGGTATGCCCCAACACCCTCACCACACAACCACACAAACAATCCACCTCCAGGTCCCCCACCCAAAACATCTCCCACCTAACCATCAAAACCCACTAGGCAACTCCAGTCGCCAGGTCCATCAAGGCGATTAAGGCGTGTCCCCCACGACCTCAACACCCAGGTCACTTCACCCGCCTCCACCCCTCAGCTCAGAGCCGGCCAGTCAGTGACACACGAAACAAAAATAACACACGTGCTGTGGACCCCAGCTCAGGGAAACAAACATCACCCACAGGGCACATCACAACTGCTGCACCTCCTACAGAAGACAACCCACACCTCCACGCTGGAAATTGTCTACCAACCACACCAAGAACCAAACCTGCCCACCCGCCACTGGACCTCCCTCCTTCGCCACCTCACCCTGACCTACTGGAACACCACTTCCAGTCACTGAGGCACCCGCCGGGTACTCTGCAGCTGCAACTCTCCCCCTGCAGTAGAAGCATGGTAGCATCCGCTGGACCTGAACAAGTGAGAGCGTCCTCAGGAACTCTCCCTCCTGCCACTAGCGGGACGAGTGGTACCCTGGTAATGTCTGCCGGACTTACCAGGCCGGATCTCCTGCCCCCACTCCAAAGCACGGAAGCCTGGGCAACGTCTGCCAGACTTGCCAGGCCGGAGGAGCTTACTTGGAATCTCCTCCTTCAACCTCGGTGTGGAGTTCCGGTAGCATCCATCGGACCTGCCACATAGAGGGAGCGACTGCTGGATCTCCCTCCTCCACCAGTCTGGAGGATTCTGCAGAGGAGCACGTCTGTGGCTTGGCCCACCCCTCCTATGGACGAGTGAGGCGCTCCTCCTCCCCCCCCCATACTACTTGCTCCCCCACAGGTACGTCGTGGCAGGACATTTGGAGCGAACCAGTCGTGGGCGTCCTGGTGAATCAGCTATCCCCTCTATGTTCCCGGACGCTGACGGACTCCCAGAGACACTACTGAAGCAGACAAGCCCTGACGGTCTCCAGTGCCAAGTGAGACCACAGCCCCCAGCCACCAAGGGGCATGCCACCAACCCTGGGTTCCACCCAGCCCGAGGCCGCCCACCGTACACCTACCATGTCCAGAGGCCAGCGTAGGGCTGCCAGCCTCCTGGCCCTGTTCGGCCACAGCCCCGAGGGCCCGACTACTCCCGAGGCCGCCTCCCGGAGGAATCAGAATGGACCTTCCTCTACACCACCACGCTGCCCATGTCATGAGGCATCCACACACCACCCGGACGGCCTCCCTCATACTCTGAGCCGCCACCTGAACCTTCCGGGGAAAAACCCCTGAACAGTGAGTGTTCCCCGTCCCTAGTGTAAATCCCCACCAGCGAAATATCCCCCGTGGAACTCTCCATTCCCTGTATAAGACCTTGCCAGGGACATTGAGTTAAGAAAGCCCTGAATTTCCCCCCCTTCTGTGACAATTCCCCCATTGACAATATATTCCCACTGGTGAACCTAATGACTCATGTGACTTACCTTGTGACCCTCCATGTGCCCCCTATAAATGTGAAGGTTCAGTGCTCCCTCAGTGTCATAAGTGAATTAATCGCGAGGCTCAGCCATTCTGGACCAATATTGAACAGTGTGTGTGTTACCTCAGTCAGGACTTACAGTGAGCACCAGACTTATAGTTCCTAAGGTGTCACTGGTATGTTTGTGTGTTGCCCTAAATTGTACCATAAGGGAATTTGTAAGTGCCACATGTGATATTCTATATTGTACTGTGTCTGTCAGTCTACGTTAATGTTATGCTGCATGTTTCAGGGTGCGACTTCTCGTCCCTTACACACGGAGCCTGGAACGGGGTCCTCTTTCTAGACCGGGTTGGGCTCTATTAAGGCAATCCGAGGGAACAGGGCATAAAAAGGCAGGACAACAACCTTACATGTATATTACCAACAAATTACAACCCTGTCACAATATGAATACACACTTTACAGGAAATTAGCTATAACACACAGAGATAGACAGAACCAGCGAACATGGGGGCAGGAGAGGGCTGGGGCTGGTTGGCGGCCTGCGTCAGGATGCCCCAGATCATCAGGACTTCCAGTGGCTGACTGGCGGCCGACCCGTAGAGTTTCGTCCGCGCATTATCAGAGGGTCGTGCAGGAGAAGGTGGGCCCTTCCACAGGAGTACAGGGAGGGGAGAGGTGGGGCCCCGGGCTTAGGGGCTGGGCCCGAACAGGGCCAGGAGGCGTGTTTGCCTGCGCTTACTCCGGAGGCGTCACTTGGGGCTGAAGAGGTCTCGTCCCGTGGTCCTAGGGACATCTCGACTGGTCCCAGTGCCCCGGTCTCGGTGCTGGGCCTCCGTCAGGTCTGAACTGCGGTGGCTCGGTGCAACAGAGTCCGACAGGGGCTGGGATCACCAAGGGTGGAGAGAGAGGGCTAGGACTCCCGATACCAAGGGTCCTTGCCAGGCCTCCTCCAGCTGCTGGTTGAGGGCGAGAACGTCTCTGTGGGGAGAGAGGGTGAGGGCACATTCCTGTCCTGTGCCCCTTCTTTTAGTAGAGCTGCAGGGTGGCTGTCTCCTAGGTGTGGCGAGGTGGCCATCACCTTCCCTCCTTCTATGGAGTTAGAGTGAGGGCGGCTATTGGCCGTGTCCTCCCTGTGTGCGGCTAGGTGGCCATCACCCGGTGTGAGTGAGTGCGGCGAGGTGGCCGTCACTATACCTCCTTTTATGGAGTTAGAGCAAGGGCAGCAGTTGACCGTCTCCTCCCCGTGTGCAGCTAGGTGGCCGTCACCCAGTGTGAGTACGTGCGGCGAGGTGACCATCACTCTTCCTCCTTTTATGGAGTTATAGCGAGGGCAGCGAGGTGGCCGTCTCCTCCCCGTATGCGGCAAGGTGGCCATCACCCGGTATGGCTGAGGGAGGGAAGTAGCAGGTGGGCGGCTAGTGACTGACTCCAGAATGCTGTCTGGGGCTGTTGGAGTAGCCCCACCCTGAACCTGGCGATGGCTGGTGCAGCAGAGGTGTAATGCACTGTTACTGCTACCTGCACTGTGGCTTACCTGAGTGCGAGAGGGGCGCGTGGGAGAGGTACAGGTGTGCCCGTTTTTAGCAGAGTGTACGCCGCTCACTTCCACTCCCTGGGTATCTCCTCCTGGGGTCAGTGTCTGGCCCAGGTGAGGTTGAGGGGGAGCTTCGCTATTCTGTATTTTACTTATATCCTGCATTTCACCACAGTCGACGTAAAAAACATCACGTCCCCGTGCCTGGAGGTGTTTTTTTTTTTTTTATGCAAGGAAGAAGG
>JAGKTI010004992.1:15546-47372 GCA_018397915.1 Birgus latro
GAAAATGTTCAGCAAAGGGGGATGGTCAGGAACAAGTCCTGAGGGCTGATGAAACGGGAGCTCCAGCTCTCCATGTCATTAGCCTTCCATCGACCTTGAGAGTACTGCCCTGCTCGACTGGTGCTCAGTCTACTCCTACAAGGTGGTGGTGGTTTGGTGTTGAGGTGTGAGGTGTTGCAGGAGGGATGTCCAGTGGGTGGTGAAATAGTCCGGCTTGTGATCTGGGCTGATGGTGATGTACAGTGTGGAGGGTTGGGGTGACTCCTGAAGGAGGCGCTGCAGGTGAGACGTTCCGCAAATGCGCCTTTTCTTGCCTGTGATGAGGATCCTGGTGACACGGCGGATCTTCATAGTTGTGGATGGTGGTGCGGTGATGATGGTCTGTGGCTATATGCTGGCCACTGACGGAAAGGCTGGCGTTTTATGCTGGTGGTTGGGAGTGGTGAAATCCCTTTGGAGTGCAGGTGGCTTGGTTGCCAACAGGGCCTGGTGAATGCGGAGCATTACTTGGTTGGTGTTGGGCAGTGTCGAGGTGGTGGGTGGTGAGGGGGAGGGGGTGGTGTTGTATTGTTGGGGTGGGCATGAGATTTGCCCAGAACGGGTGATGGAGGTGGTGAGTGTGGGCATGGGCGAGGACGGAGGTGGTGGGGCGCGGGGTGGTGGGCGTTGGTGGCGGGGGGGGGGGGGGGGGGGGGGGGGTGGAGCTGGGGGAATGGGGCGTGGAGGGGAGGGCGTGGTTTGTTCCAGAGGTGCGAGGTGAAGCTGGCATGGTGGTGTGAGTGATGGTGGCTGATCAATGCTTGTGGAATGCAAGTCGGAAGAGGTAGCATGAGTGTGTGAGTGAGGTGATGCGGTGTTGGGGGAGGTGGAAGTGGGGGGAGACGAGCGGGGCGAGGAGGGAGTAGGTGAGGAGGAGGGTAGGGGCGATGATGTGGAGGAGGGGGAGGGGGTAAGGTAGAGGGAATAGGAATCAGCAGATGAGGTATGGGGGCAGGAGGAGGATGCAGCTGTGGGGCTAGGGGACGTAGGTGGGGAAGCGGGCAGCGTTTTGTTCGGGGTGTACGGTGACTTGGTACGGGTTGGGGATGTTGGTGATAGTGTACGGGCCCATGAATCGTGGGGTGAGTTTGGGTGGGACTGGCAGTCGGGCCACTATAACGGTATCTCCAGGCTTGTAAGGGTTGGTGGGGCGGGTGTCAGGCGCGAGGTCTTGTTGTTTTTGCAGGTGGTGTAATCTGCTCTTTAGGCGGTGCAGTGGATCGGACACTGGTGACTTGGTCGGTGGTTTGAGGTGATGTCTGAGGGGAAGGAGGAGCGGGGCTTCCCCGAAAACACGCTCGTGGGGGGAAATACCGTCTCCTGTAGGGCAGGTGTTTAGCCCCCATTGCACGATTTTTACGTGGGCGGGCCAGTCTTCATTTTGGGTCTTCTCTATTCGGGTGCACACCTTATTTAAGAGGGTGCGATGGCTCCTTTCGCAGATACCATTTCCTTGGGGCCAGTAGGGAGAAGTGTGAGAGATCTGAAATCCAAAAAGAGTGGAGAGTTCTTTCCACACTTTCCCGGTGAATTTTGGCGCATTGTTAGAATGTTGCGCCTGTGGGACACCGAAATAGGGGAAGAAATGGCGGACGAGTGCTTCAGCTACTGTTACAGCGTGGTGCTCCTTTGCTGGATAGGCAATGAGGAATTTGGAGTAGCTGTCCACGAAAGTGATTATGTAACGGTAGCCGGCTTTCGGAGATAAGGGGCCTACAACGTCGACGGCCAGGAGTTGCCAGGGTTTGTGAGTTATGATTTTGCCCATGGGACCAGATGTGCAGGTGATGTCCTTTCCAAGGACACAGGCGCGGCAGGCGTGGACTTCTGTTACGGCCAAGGTTTAGGGGCTGGTTGTCCAACAAATATCTTGAAATACTTACAATAATTTCTTCGTGCCCAGGTGGATTCCGTTGTCTGAATGAAGATGGGTCAAAGTGTCCAGGGCTGTAGTGGGGTTGAGCACGATGTGGCCTGTTTGTGTGAAGAGGTGATCGCCCTGTTGGTTAAGTCTGGAAAAGATCTGGGCGGGTATCCAGTCTGGTCGATCTTGATCCTGCCATCGCTGGATCAGTTCAGACGTAGGGTGAATGGCCTGGATGGGGAGCTGTGACAGGGCGTCAGTGTTGGTGTGAAGTTTCCCTGGGCAATAGGAAATCTCGTAGTGGAAATCTTCTAGGTTTCTCTCCACCTGATGATTTGTGCATTACGAGTGTTCGATTGTCGGAGCCACTGGAGCGACTGGTGGTCGGTGATGATGGTGACCTTGGTGCCAGAGAGGTAAGCCCAGAAGCGTTCTATGGCCCAGATGATTCTGAGGCATTCGCGCTTGGTGGCAGCGTAGTTTTTCTCTGCTTGGTGGAGAGTTCGGCTGGTGCATGTGATAATGTGCTCTCGTCCTTCCTGTACCTGTGCTAGGACGGCACCTATTGCGATGAGTGATACGTCTGTGTATAGATGAAATGGCAGGTTGTAATCTGGGAAGGTGTCGACGGGGGCTGTAATCAGCTTGTTTTTCAAGGTGTTGAAGGCATTGACCCTGTCTTCTGTCCAGGAAAAGGCTTCTCCTTTTTTAGTTATGGCGCAGAGCTTGTCTGGATCGGGGGCAATCCCTTCCTGTGAGATAATGTCCCAGGAAGGTGACCGAGCGTGCCACCAGGACGCACTTTGGCGGTGTTAGCTTTATTCTGGCCTGCCTGATCCGTTGGAAAACCTGCTTGAGGCGGTGGAGGTGGTCAGCCCAGGTCATGCTAAAGACGATGACGTCGTCCAAGTAGGCCAGGCAAGTTTCCCATGTGAGGCCACTCAGAACGGATTCCATAATGCTTGAGAAGGTGGCAGGAGCGTTGCAGAGTCTGAAGGGCAGGACTTTGAATTGCTGGTGGAGAAGGCGGTCTTTTCTCTGTTGGTGGGGTGTACTGGAACCTGCCAATACCCTGACTGGAGGTCTAAGGTGGAGAACCAGGATGCGCCGTATAGGGAGTCAAGGGAGTCGTCGATACATGGCAGGAGTGTGGTGTCTTTGGCAGTAATGTCGTTTAGGCGTCTGTAGTCCACATAGAACCTCACTGACCCGTCCTTCTTTCTTACTAGTACGATGGGGGAGGACCACGGGCTAGTGGAGGGTGAGATGACGCCGGCATCTAACATGTCCTGGACCTGCCGGTCCTCCTCAGCTCGTTGGTGGGAGTTTTTCTGCCGAGATGGTTGGCAGATCGGTGGTCCTTCAGTGTGGATATCGTGGGTCAAGACGGTGGTGTGGCCTATGTCGGTTGGTCCTGAAGCAAACAGGTCCTGAAAGTCCAGGAGTAGATGGCGTAGGCTGTCTGCTCGATGAGGATAGAGATGGGGGGGTAGGGGAGGAAGGAGGGAGGGGCCCGGGGGGGTGTGCAGGGCTCGGCTTCCTCCATTTCCCCCACGACTAGCCCTTTTGGTAGGGTCAGGGAGGTAGTGGAGACGTTAGCTATGCACACCGTGTCATGATGGGGTGGGGGAGGAAAGTGGGAGGGAGTAGGCAGGAGGAAAGGGTTCTGGGGAGCAAGGAGGGGGAGAAAAGGATGGCGATTCCTGAGGGCCTAGTGAGTTGCAGCCAAGCCTCGTGGTGAGGGGGAATGGTAAGGGTGGAGGCGATGGTAGCTAGGTGAGGACGGGGGGGGGGGAAGAAGGACACAAGGGGTGGGTAGCCGGGGGGGGGGGGGGGGGGGGGGGGGGGGGGGGGGGCGCACACGTGCAGATGGGTTGGGGGCTGGAGTCCAAGGCTTTGTTGAATTGGAGTCGATGCCCGTTGCAGTCAATACTTGTCTGGAGTTTTTGCAGAAGGTCCAGTCCCAGGTATCCGTCATACGCGCGACAGGAAGAGTAAAAAATGATGATAGGGTGTAACGTAGAGATGTCCTGGTGCGTGTCTGCTTGTAGGGCCTGCATTTCCCCACAGATGGGCAGGGGGCCATCTCCCACGTCTACAAGGTGAGCTGAAGTGGGAAAAAAGGGGCCGAGGGCTGAGCGGTGACGGGAATAGAAGTGGCTGTATAGGCAGGATCTAGCCGCTCCCGTATCGACTAGCAGCCTTGCCTTCACCCCATTCAGTCTCATCTTGTAGACTGGGGGGCGGTATTTCTGTGAGGTGGCCCCCGCCACCGTGAGGAGGTGTGGGGGTGGTCCTAAAAATCCAGTTGCTGTGGTGTATCGTCGTCCTTGGACTCTGTTACCCCCAGGTCTAAGGGGTTGTCTATGGTGGTGTCGCCCTCGGTACCCTCATCCTCCAGGACCGAAATCTTACGGCATCCTGGCATGGTGGATTTCCTCCGAGCTGCCTTTAGCTGTTCCCTGATGTCGTGGAGGAGGCATCTGTTACTACAGGCCGTGAACTCCCAGGGGTTGATGGAGATCCAATTGGTGTCCTTTGTGTCCTGACACTTGCGTGAAGGATGAGCCTTGGGGATGGAGGGCATTGATGTGGGGCTTGGCTGGACTGGGGGTGGGCGAGGGGGGCGTGTTGGCAGCGGTTTTTGTGTTGGGAATCTGCTTACCGCGCCAATCTGCTGGGGGATAGTACGGGCAGCCAGGAGGCAACATACCAGCTGGATATCTTGGTCCATGTTTCCAATAGGGTCGTGGATTGTGAAGTGCTCCCTGACAGTACTAGGGAGAATCCTGACCAGGGAATTAAAAATATGTTGTTCCCGGGTTTCCTTGTTTCATTCCTGGTATGCGGCGGTGACGAGTTGCCTGGCCTGGACGAGTGTGTCGTTGAGGTATCCGTTGTAGGTAAGGGAGTTGAGCTGTGCAAGTGCTACAACTTTCCCTAGTGAGCGGGTGACTGCTTGAGTTGTAAGCTTGGAAAATTCCGGCCATGTTAAGTCCGGGACGATCTTGAGTGCGATTGTGGCTACTGCCTTACCCAGCAGTGGCAGTGTTACTGCTATCTGCCTGTCTGTGTCGAAGGCTATGTCTAGTAGTGGTTTTACTATTTCCAGGTATGTGTGGATGTCATAATGTTCAGGGTCAAATTTGGGTATTTGAATGTGTGAGTTTGCTGCCATTTTGCCGAAGTTTCCATTGTTCCCCTGTTGCCACCCAGCGGGTCAAGAACCACCGCTGGCCACCAGTGTTATGCTGTGTGTTTTAGGGTGCGACTCCTCGTCCCTTATACACAAAGCCTGGAACGGAATCCTCTTTCTAGACCGGTTGGGCTCTATTAAGGCAATCCGAGGGAACAGGGCATAAAAAGGCAGGGCAACAACCTTACACATATATTACCAACAAATTACAACTCTGACACAACATGAATACACACTTTACAGGAAAATAGCTATAACACACAGAGATAGACAGAACCAAGGGACTTGGGGGCAGGAGAGGGCTGGGGCTCATTGGCGGCCTGCGTCAGGATACCCCAGGTCATCAGGACTTCCGGTGGCTGACTGGAGGCCGACCCGTAGCGTCTCGTCCAGGCATTATCAGAGGGCCGTGCAGGAGAGGGTGGGCCCTTCCACAGGAGTACCGGGAGGGGAGAAGTGGGGCCCCGGGCTTAGGGGCTGGGCTCAAACAGGGCCAGGAGGCGTGTTTGCCTACGCCTACTCTAGGGGCATCACTTGGGGCTGGAGAGGTCTCGCCCCAGGGTCCTAGGGATGTCTCGATTTGTCCCAGGGCTGCGGTCTCGGTCCTAGGCCTCCATCAGGTCTGGACTGTGGCAGCTCGGTGTGACAGAGTCCGACAGGAGCTGAGGTCGCTGAGGGTGGAGGGAGAGGGCTAGGACTCCTGATACCGAGGGTCCTTGCCAGGCCTCCTCCAGCTGCTGGTCGAGGGCAAGGACGTCTCTGTGGAGAAAGAGAGTGAGGGCACTTTCTTGAGCCCCTTGTTTTAGTGGAGCAGCAGGGTGGCTGTCTCCTAGGTGCGACGAGGTGGCCGTCACCTTCCCTCCTTTTATGGAGTTTGAGCAAGGGCAGCTAGTGGCTGACTCCTCCCCGTATGCGGCTAGGTGGCTGTCACTCGGTGTGTGTAAGCGCGGTGAGGTGGCCATCACTATCCCTCTTTTTACGGAGTTAGAGCGAGGGCGGCTGTTGGCCGTGTCCTCCCTGTGTGCGGCAAGGTGGCCGTCACTCTACCTCCATTTATGGAGTTATAGCGAGGGCAGCTGTTGGCCGTCTCCTCCCTGTGTGCGGCTAGGTGGCCGTCACCTGGTGTGAGCACGTGCGGCAAGGTGGCCGTCACTCTACCTCCTTTTATGGAGTTATAGCGAGGGCAGCGAGGTGGCCGTCTCCTCCCCGTGTGTGGCTAGGCGGCTATCACCCGGTGTGAGTACGTGCGGCGAGGTGACCATCACTCTTCCTCCTTTTATGGAGTTATAGCGAGGGCGGCGAGGTTGCCGTCTCCTCCCCGTATGCGGCAAGGATGCCGTCCCCTCCCCGTATGCGGCAAGGTGGCCGTCACCCGGTATGGCTGAGGGAGGGAAGCAGCAGGTGGGCAGCAAGTGACTGACTCCAGAATGCTGTCTGGGGCTGTAGGAGTAGCCCCACCTTGAACCTGGCGATGGCTGGTACGGCGGAGGTGTAATGAACTGTTTCTGCTACCTGCACGGTGGCTTACCTGGGTGTGAGAGGGGCACGCGGGAGAGGTACAGGTTGAGCGGAGCGCGCGCCGCTCACTTCTGCTCCCTGGGTATCTCCTCCAGGGGTCAGTGTCTGGCCCAGGTGGGGTTGAGGGGAAGCTTCGCTATTCTGTATTTTACTTATATCCTGAATTTCAGTTAATGTACATGTAATACTGGTTAGCCTGTATTTTTGCCCTGTTCCTTTGGTATATGTTCTGGCCCGGTCTTGAAGTAAAGACCCCAAGGTTTGTGCCTGTGTCTTAAGGAGTGAGAAGTCGTGCCTCAACAGCATAGAGCATAACAGTAATATATGTGTAAGGTTGGTTCAGCCTAGTTTTTATGTCCTGTTCCTTTAGTTTTATGCACTAGACCAGGTCTTGAAAAGAATCCTACCGTAATAGTTCGTGATCAAGGTACAAGGAGTTGAACCCTGGACACGCAGCATAACAGTTGCATTAGGTTAGAGTAGGTCATATTAGGTTAGGTTAGTAGGGATGAACGATTAGTGACTAATTGACTATGAAGCCCAGTCAGCCTAAAAGTCCAACATGTCGGGTGGTTGTTTTCAGCTGCGTAGTCAGAGTCAACTCCTTGCCCTCTGAGCTCAAGCAGCTGACTTGAGTTCTTTTCAAGACCGGGTCTAGAGCATCCAACCAAAAGATCAGGGCTCAAACATAGGCTAACCAGTCTTACACATATATTACCACAAACGATACAAGTGCAGGACATGGTACAAGTGACATAAACACATAAGGATAGGAGTTGGGCTACAGGAGACCAGGTAGTTGCAGGTGTTGCCCTGATGTGGGAGGTGTCCCGTCAGGTGTGCTCTCTCAGGAGAGGCACAGGTCCCTGGTCATGTGGTGGATCGTCTGGTGTGGGCTGTGTGGCGGCGCCGAGGAAGGCTCCTCTTTGATGGGGCCTCGGTGAGTGTGGCACCCCTCAGGACTGGGGCCGAATAGGGCAACCAGATGCGCAGCTCTGCACCTGCCCTTGGAGGAGGAGGATGGCTCACTGGTGGGTCTGGGTAGGTCCCGCCCTGGAGTCTTGGGGATGTCCTTCGGTGGCTGGGGGCTGCCGTCTCGTCCTTGGCGTCGGGAAACTGTCAGGGGCTGCCTTCAACGTCTTGTCCTCGAGGAGTCTGACAGCAGCTGGTGACATCAGGGCGCCGGCTATAGTGCACACACTCCCGGGCTCACAATGGGGCCACTTCAGACACTCTGCAATAGGTATTCTGCTAGGGAGAAAGCTCCACCTCTAGGGGTGCAGGGGGAGCGAGAGGGGCATCCCGCTCAGCCTCTTGAGGAGTGAGGCGAGCAAGGGGTGCTGCCCTCAGAGGGAGCCACAGGGATAGCAGGCGAGGGAAGTCTGGTGGTCGTTCCCTCCCTGGCAAAGTCTAGTGCACATTCAGCTGTGGTTCTGCTTTGCCCTGGGAGGACGGGTGAGGGAAGTCTAGTTGACGTTCCCTCCCCGGCAAGTCCAGTGGACATTGCCGCGGTCCTGCTTTGCCCTGGAGGGAAAGGTGAGGGAAGTCTGGTGGTCGTTCCCTCCCCGGCAAGTCTAGTGGACGTTGCCGTGGTTCTGCCTTGCCCTGGAAGGACAGGTGAGGGAAGTTTAGTGGACGTTCTCCCCCTGGCGAGTCTGGTGGACGTTGCCGCGGTCCTGCTTCTGGTGGGGTCTGTAGGTGACGCAAGTCTGGTGGACGTTTCTGCGGGCCTATTGGGGATTGAGAGCATAAGTCCCACCCTGATTCTGACGAGTGATGGCCTGGCTGGAGAGTAGTCTGCCGGAACTGCATTGCTCTATCGGGCCCCACTGAGGGGAAGAGGGGCGCAAGGAGGAGACCACAGGGAAGCGCATAGGGCGCACGTACCCTAAGCCGTCTAGGGTGGAACTTACGTGCGCCCTATGCGCTTCTCTGTGGTCTCCTCCTGAGGTGAGTGTTGCAACACCTTGTCCATGGCTCCTTCGTGGGGTGGGTGTTGCGCCACCCCCTCCATGGTCTCCCGTCGGGGTGGGTATTTCACGCTGCTTGACATGTGCTTGTAATTCTGGTGGTTTTACAGTTGGTGCTGTATCTTCACAATTACGCCTTTCCGCGGTTCTTTAAAAGTTACCACAACAATAATTACATTATAGTTAGTTGAGAAAAAAATACAATTGTAAATTTTATACATGAGGGCTCTCCTGCAGTTTCATCAATAACGAAAAGGTATTCAGAAAGTCTGCAGCCAAACCTAGTTTGGTAGACTTCCTCTGATACTTCACTATATTGTACTAGAGTAAGAGAAGTTTGATATATGACCACATTTGTAGTGGCTTTCTTATTTACATATTTTTTTCCTCCGAGAAGAAAGAAACAACAGATACTGTAAAAGCCTCAATATTGAATGTCTTATTAGAACCTGCAGAGCGTTGTCATGGTAACGTGATATCACCGCTCCATCATGAAACAGTTGATATTTTCGCATTTTCACTTCATAATGCTAATCATAAAGACGAATCATATTTAATGAACTTTAGCAACTACAGTATCATAGGACAATAATGAACGAAATAAAACAATAACAATGTTGATATATGATCCCTCTTTTATACAGAAGTTCCTTGTTTCTAAAGTAAAATAGGTTCCAGCAATATTTATAAACTAATACAATTTTCAAAGTAAGGAATTCGGATATAATATCTGATTTGCAGATAAAAATACGTATATTCATACTGTTATTTTTGCACACCATTATCTGAGAACTGTATCGGGCAATGAAAAAAAATTATTATTTTAAAAGTCTTTGCTTATTGTTGACACCTCAGGCTGTTAGTTTACTATTGATTTGTTTCATGGGTGCAGGTCATGTTGAATACTAGCGTGTTCCATACTGACACCCCTTTTTTTTAGGTATGATATCAATAAATTTTGTCAGTGTGTATGATGAGAAATCCCAAATGAAACAAAAGAAAGTACCAAAACAAGTGGAAAGTTAACTAAAGATTCAAGGGCAGGGGTGCGTACGATTTATATCTTATAGTAGTTTTCTCGGTCTCCATCGACAACAATTGGAGTTTAATGGCTGGAAACTTATTATTGATACATTTTTGACTGTGCACAATGCTTATAGGTTTGTGAACTATGTGGTCGGAGAGGTGTCACTATGTCTCTTACATAAGCGGCGGCATGATCACAAACTGAGTTGTAAGTAGAATTTCAGTGTTTTCGTCCTACCGGTAGTGTAGCTGGCCCTCCTCTTATTAAAGGTGGTATTTAGAGCTGCGGATGGTGCTACCACCTGTTAGTTTAGAAGTTTACCGTTAGGATACATGTATGGACTTCAGACGATAAAAGATGGTACAGGTAAATGTTACCATAACAGTCTACACTTAGCAACATTTCGGTATGCTAAGAGATGATACTCCCTGATTGTTTCTTGTATATATTTGGTAGTGGTTACTAAATTTCAGGTGGTGGCAGTCATCATCCACTCACCTGATGTAATGCTGCCTACTTCATCCTTCACCTTTATCATTATTTTTCTTTGTCTCCTCCTTCCACTTTCTCCCATCTTTCCTATCACTTTTATTACTCTTCTTTCCATTTCAGGTGTCTTGACATTGAGTGATAAGCCTACTGGTTTCCTGTAAGCCAGGAAACCATTTATATACAATACAGTGCTGGATGGTAGCCATATAATCCATACGTGTCAACAAGTGAGTCGGCTGAGGGTTAGCGTCCCTCTTCATAAAATCACTATCTCAAAGACAATCAGCCACCCTTTATGGGATTATGGTGTCTGGCTATAGATAGATTGATAGCTAGAAACTAAATTCAGTAATCTTAAATTGTAGGACAACCTCTTTAAAAAAAGCCTTACTTAAGTGACTTTGTAAAGGTGTATGGATATGTGTTTTTGAGTTTGAAGAAGATCCATCAATAAACAAAAAGAGATATGACTACCAAAGGGATAGGATAAATTAGGTTAGGATAAGTTAGATTAGGTGGGCATGAAATAGGATAACTAAGGTTGGGTTGTTATGAAAGTTTAGGTTAGGTTTGGATGGATAGGCACTTATAAGGGGAATGTCTGAGATGGTGTCTGTCCGTCTTTAACCCATCACGTCCCGACTGATTTCCTACCTCCGATACCCCCCAGTCCCAAGCAATTTTGGATTTTTTTTTTTTGGCTCAAACCTCCGTTTTTGGTGAGAAACATTGATAATTGATAGAGAAATCGCCCTCCTGAGCTTATAAATGTTGTTACAGGTGACGAGTCAGCCTTACCTTTTGTTCTCTTTCAGGGTATCTGGCCTCAAAGAAAATGAACTATGGGAGGGTAAACTAATTCAGGCCACTTTAAACTACGTATTTATTTATTTATCTGGTACGAATTTATGTGTAGTATGAGACTATATTGGTTTTCACACAATTATATAGGTAATATAAGCATTGTTCAGTCACCAAACACATCCACATATGGCACCTTCCTCTACGACATTACCACCTCATCACTTCTGTTTGTTTCTTGCTCTAGCTTCTTTATTTCTTTGTCCTCCACCTCAGGAATCACTTTCACCACGAATTTCGTCATTGGAGAGACTGTGGCACGACATGTCTTTACTGGCCAGGTCACTGCTAACAGGTAAATTGCCGAGTGTGGAGGGGAGGGGGGGTCAGGTGGGGCCAAGCAGTATTCCCAATTGACAGCAGATAGGGGAAGGTCTCCCATATAGGCTTGCCAAAAATCACCTGTGAAACTTGAAAAATGTGCAAATGACTGACCTTGCAATTGCACAACATACCAGTACGTCTATGGGTCTAGCTGTGACAAAACGCTGCGATGTACCCATACAATGTACCCATACGTCGATGGGACACCTCGGGTTAAGCACCACAAGAATGACATTCGTCTGTCATCGGAGCCATGAGGGATTGTAAACAAATGCTACTTTTTCAGTGCTTTTCAATACATTTAAAAGATGTATAAAACATTAAAACTTGAAAATGCACTCAGAGAATCCTTAAAGAATTCCATGAAGAGCTAATGTAAGGAAAAACAATAAAATTGCAAAGTAAGGTGGTCCCATGCCTACCTAAAAGTTGGCAAATTTTCATCCCATCTTCATAAGCTGATTTATTATAGGCTAGCTACAATGATTGTTTTTTTTTTATATTATTGATTTCACTAGACAGGGTGCCAACGAAGCCAGTGGGGATGTGAAAGATAAAAATGGTAGATTACTAGTGGAGAAGGGAGAAAAAGTAAACAGATGGAGAGAACACTTTAATGAACTGTTGAACACAGAGAATGAAAGTAATGCAAGTATAAGTGGCTGGGGAATGGCAGGGAGAAGGAGGGTTGTGAGAAGAGAGGAAGAAATCAGTAGGATGGAAGTGGTTGAAGCAATGAAGAAAGTTAAAATGGGGAAAGCCCCAGGAATTGATGGAGTGTGTGGTGAAATGCTGAAGCATGGGGGAGAGATAGTAATAGAATGGATGTGGAAGGTGTGCAGATTGGCGTGGGAGGAGGGTAGAGTCCCGGAGGATTGGAAGTCAGGTATAATTATTCCTCTGTACAAAGGAAAAGGGAAAAAAGCAGTGTGTGGTAATCATAGGGGCATTTGCCTTCTCAGTGTAATAGGAAAAGTATATGGTAGGATACTTATTGACAGAGTTAGGGAAATTACAGAGGAATTAGTTGGAGAAGAACAAGGAGGTTTTAGGAAGGGAAGAGGTTGTGTAGACCAGATATTCATTCTTAGATCCTTAGTGGAAAAGTTTCTAGAGAAGGGCAAGAAGTTGTATGCAGCCTTCATGGATCTGGAGAAAGCATATGACAGGGTGGATAGACAAGGTTTGTGGAAGGTATTAAGAATATATGGAGTGGATGGGAAGTTGTTGAAGGCAGTGAAGAGTATGTATGAGGGTGCTAAGGCTGCAGTGCACGTAGATGGCAAACTGAGTGAATCTTTCCATTTGGAGGTTGGATTGAAACAAGGATGTGTCATGTCTCCATGGTTGTTCAATCTGTACATGGATGGGGTTATAAAGGAGATACAAGGTCGGGCAGTGGATATTGGAGCGGCCCTAGTGAGAGAGGGCACTGTTTGGAAACTCCCTGTGCTATTGTTTGCAGATGATACTGTGTTGCTGAGCGAAGACGAAGGGGAGCTGCAAGGCTTGGTAGATGAGTTTGGGAGAGTGTGTAAGAAACAGAATCTAAAGGTGAATGTAGGGAAGAGTAAAGTGATGGTCTTCGAGAGAAGTGAAGCCAGTGAATGTACAGTGAGATTGGATGGGAAGGATATGGAGAATGTGAGTGAATTCAAGTACTTGGGCAGTGTGATGAGTAAGGATGGAAGTCTGGAGGGTGAAGTGCTTGAAAGGGTGCAGCAGGGAAGGAAGGTTGCTGGTTCGTTGAAAGCAGTGATAAGAAACATGGAGGTGAGCATGGAAGTGAAAAAGTTGTTACATGACAGTATTGTGATACCAACTCAAACATATGGAAGTGAAGCTTGGACCCTGTTGGAAGGACAGAAGTCAAAAGTGAGAGCAGTGGAAATGAGTTATTTGAGAGGAGCATGTGGAGTCACATGGAGCAACAGACTAACAAATGAGGAAGTGAAGGAGCATTGTGGTGTGGTTGAGGACGTGATGGGAAACGTTAGGAGAAACACGTTAAGGTGGTTTGGGCATGTGGAGAGGATGGAGAGTGAAAGACTGACGAGGAGAGTGTATGTGAGTGAGGTGGAGGGGGCGAGAGGGAGGTGGAGGCTGAGGATGAGATGGAGGGATGGAGTGGAGAGGTATATGAGAGAGGGGGGTGTGAGTTGGGAGCGTGGTAGTGAAATGGCAGGGGACAGAATGACATGGAGGCAATTTGTTTGTGGCCACCCCGTGCGGGATTGAGGCGTCTGGCAATAGATAGATAGATAGTTTTCACTGTGCTGCCTGGGTACATAATTTTTTGTGCATTTTGATGAAGTCCTATGGAAGCTTACCTGTGAATGTACAACAGACTAATCTAATGTAACCCAGCCAGAATACTGTATCTTATCATGAATTGTGCCTGGTTAGCCAGAGTGCCGTGATTAGCCTAGATCACATAATTTAGTTTTCAAAAGGCCTGTTTTCATAGATAAACTAAGGTCAAGTTGATGCTTTTTTGGTCAGTTTGCCTTTTCAGACAACCAAGGAATACTGATATTTCCTTTTGGCAGTACGTATGTATATTTCACCTTTTATTAATGTTTTTCCTCTTTAAATTGCTGTTGTAAATGAATATTAACATGTGTAATGCAGGGGGGGGGGGGGGAGGAAATACTGAATCGGTGGTCATTTACCAAATCAGTACTTTAATTGAAAAATATTGTAATTTTTATCACCATATAGGCTTATACACAATTATCTGAAATCCGATCAAAAATATGTGATCAATGTACCGGTAACTAGTAACGAATTCAGGAGTCAAAGCAAAAATTTGCCAAAGTTAGCTGAAGCGTTTCACCTGTAATCGACAATTCACATTGACAGACTTCTGTTCTGTGTAAATATTGATTTACAATGCAAATACCTTTATTTGAGCTTTAAATTAATACTGGTATTTACTCAAAATAAAAGTCTGTAAAGGTGTGTTGAAAATCTGAAGAGGAAATATCTGCTAACTTTAGCAGGTCTTAGCTCTGAACCCTGATTTTTAAAAATTAATAGTTACCAGGCATACGGTATATATTATTCACACTTTTTGGCCGTAGCTATTTCAGAGAATCAAGTTTGTGTATAAACCTAGCTATATGGTGATAAAAATTACAATATTTTCCAATTAAAAGTGCCGATTTGGTACCAGTAAATGACACTGGCAGGGGAGCTGCAAAACAGGCAGTGGTGTAGCAATATTGCCAGTGTAACAGTTATTGTGAAATGACTTCAGAGAGACACCATCATTTGGAATGGTATTACTCATTCCCAGTTTACTCATGAGATATTTTTGCTTAGCTCATCATAGTTATGAAGGTATTGCAGCCAGAAATTTCTCAGATGGTGGTAAGCTGGCAACTACATGAGTGGGACACTCTGTAGTCAAAGCCTCCATGAATTGCCAGATAGTCCAGTAAGCCATAATAAGCATGATGTACCAGTATTTGTGATAATTTATTTAATCTTTCCCCGTCTTTCTTTAGCCACTTCAGTTTTATCATCAAAAACTATTTTTTTGAGACAGGTTTGAGCCTTCCTTGGGGGCTAATACCATGGTGAATGGACTAGGAAGTGCATGAATTTTGTTCATAGTACTGTGGCCACCAGTACAGTACTGCCACTTTGTTTCCGGGCTCAAACGAGGGAGTGGGAATGAGAGAGAATAGAAAGCCAGGTGGCTCATAAAAACTAGGTGAAGCTGCTTGAACAAGAAACTTTATGGGGTGTTATTTTTTTTTTTTTTTTTAATGCAAAGAAGAAGGAACCAAAGACCAGGAGCCCACTAACCATTCATTCTAAGAAAAAACAATAACAATACAACAGTGAGCCAAATTCAAGATCCTTTCATTTCAAGATGCCTGGACACACTGCACTTGAAAGACTGGAGATCATAGGCAGTAGGAGATACAGACAGAGGGAGACAGTTCCAGAGTTGACCTGTTGCATAAATGAAGGACTGGGAGTAACGGTTAACTTTAGTATTAGAGAGTTGGACAGAAAAGGAATGAGAGTTTGTTGCTAGACAGGTGCTACGTGCCCATGGTAGTGGTGGAGGGGTGCAAGCAGATAGTTCAGAGGAGCAGTGACCATTGAAGTAGCAATCGAAAAGAGATAAAGATGCAACAGTGTGGTGAACAGACAGGTTGAAGGGAGCCACAAGAGGAGGAGAGTTAATGAGACAAAAAACCTTTGACTCCACCTTGTTGAGAAGAGCTGTAGGCTATGTGGGGAGCCTCCCCACACAAGAGAGTTGTACTCTGCACAGGGGTGAATAAAACCCATGTTTAAAGTAAACAGCTGTGCTTGGGTAAAGAAGTTACAGTGGGGCCCCTTGTATAGCAACCTTATTAGTCCGCCCAAATGGCTGCTATCCATGAAATCGCTATCCGAGGGGCAAACTTCTTACCTAAAAAAATTAATACAGTCCTGGAGTCCTTCAGCTATACTCCTAATTTCCTCCATTACCCATCAGTATCACGTCATATTTCTTCAGTACTGTAATAAGATAAACGTATACTACATATTCAAAAAATTATATTTTTCTTTTCCTCCACGCAGTATTGTTCCTTTGGCTTGTCACGTATGTATCGTCTGGCCTTTTTGGTCACTTTTACATTACCAGCACTTCCTGTTTTTTACCTGGGCCACCACCACCACTTGGGCCAGCCCCCGAAGTTGAAGCCATGATATTAGAACACTCAGTAGCCAGACAGTAAATGGAAGGTCACAAAAAACTTTAACAGTGGCAAGACTGTGACAAGTTGAATGAATGTGCGGTGCTTGGATAAACAAACAATCTTCTTCTTCTTCTTGGGGTAACTGTGGGGAGGTTCACCTTCCACCTGTCAGTATCGCCTAGATACCGGCATTCCCCCAAGAGAAAAGTAAAGGTAAAGGAAAAATTTAAAACTGTAAAACTGTAAAAAGTGAAGCTTGGACCCTGTTGGAAGGACAGAAGTCAAGAGTGAGAGCAGTGGAAATGAGTTATTTGAGAGGAGCATGTGGAGTCACATGGAGAGACAGACTAACAAATGAGGAAGTGAAGGAGCGTTGTGGTGTGGTTGAGGACGTGATGGGAAGCGTTAGGAGAAACACGTTAAGGTGGTTTGGGCATGTGGAGAGGATGGAGAGTGAAAGACTGACGAGGAGAGTGTATGTGAGTGAGATGGAGTGGGCAAGAGGGAGGGGGAGGCCGAGGATGAGGTGGAGGGATGGAGTGGAGAGGTATATGAGAGAGGGGGGTGTGAGTTGGGAGTGTGGTAGTGAAATGGCAGGGGACAGAGTGACATGGAGGTGATTTGTTTGTGGCCACCCCGTGCGGGATTGAGGCGTCTGGCAATAGATAGATAGATAGAAAATTTGGTAGGTGAGAGATAGTTGGAGATTAGTTATAAGAAAAGCTTAAGTTACGTACTTTCACTCCGCATGGGTCAATGAACTGAATGACGATACTCTCACACTCACTATAGTGGTACAAACTTAAAGTGGTGCGTTGGGTGGGGCCAGACCCAGTGTACAGTGTTGCCACGTTTTCCATACTCTCTCTCTCTCTCTCTCTCTCTCTCTCTCTCTCTCTCTCTCTCTCTCTCTCTCTCTCTCTCTCCTGTGGGATGTGCATCTCCAATTTTGTTCCTTTTATGAGTGACTTACAAACTTGTGCTTTCATTTCTTTCTTTTGTTTTTATGAAATCTAATTAGATTTTGCGGCGCCATGATTTGTTTTCTTTCATTCAGTCATTCTCTCCCTCCCTCCTTCTCTTCCTTCCTCCATCTCTCTCTCAGCCTGACAATGCACTCAGCACTGCTCCTGGCCTGGCTTTCTCTCTCTCTCTCTCTCTCTCTCTCTCTCTCTCTCTCTCTTTTTCCCTCTCCTTCTTTTTTTTTCTTTTCTTCCCTCTCTCCTTTTTCTTTCTCTCCTTGGCGCTGCCCCCTTCTTTTTTTTTTTTCTTGTGTTTNCCCCCCTCCCTCTCTCTCCCCCTCTCTCTCTCTCTCTCTCTCTCTCTCTCCCCTGGGGGATGCGTCTCCCTGGGGAGACGTACATCCCTCAGGCTGCTGGTCTGCCTGCTCTCTCTCTCTCTCATCTGTGGTATTTTAAGATACATTTTGGGATATTTTCTTTTACATTATATTGTACATATTGTAAATTTTACTTTATTTCCACACCACACAGGAGATAAAAGTCTTGTGAGGAGTGGGCTGGCTGAGCTGTCATTCTGTCTGTGTCAAGGTCACAAATGAGTGTGACACCGACACGAGGAAGCCTTCCCCAGCTGAGACTGGGTCTGTGTGTTGCTGGTCACGAGGGTTAAATGTTTTTTTTTTTCACTAAGAAATTGGAATAATTTTACTTATTTTCCTGCACATTATCTTATAATCATAATTGTGACATTATTACCCACCCCAGAACTACGGTAAAAGCAGATAAAAGTGACAACATATTTTTAGCAACGCTGTAAAATATTTATGCCACGTTTCTGTATTGCCGTATGAATGTTTTATACATAATAAGTTTTCTGTTCTTCCATATATATTATAATATGTTATAATTGTATTCATATGTGTTTACCTTATTTGCGATGCCTTTTACAAATATAACAGCCGTTTCACATCATGGGTTTAGGAAACTTAGCACCACTGTACACAGGGTCCAGCCCCACCCAACGCGCCACTTTAAGTGTGTACCACTATATCAGTGTTACCAGGGTCCGACCTTGGCAACTCTGCCCACCTGCTCGCTACGTGTTAAATGCCTAGTGGATTTATGTTAACTGTACAGCATTAATCGCTACGAGATAGTTTCATTCCTGTTGCTATCCATGGATTCTCTACTTAAAAAGACGCTATCTGAGGGGTTCCACTGTACAGAGTCGGCATAGCACACTTAATCTCATGGAGGCAGGATTTATAAGAGATATAATGTGATCTTTCCAAGAAAAATCCCCAGAGCATGAAACCCCAAGTATATTTAAAGATGATGCAGGATTGAGCTGGATATTATTATATAAAAGTGGGTACTCGTGTGGAAGATTTTGATGGGTTGATAGGTGTAAGAACTGTTTTTGATGCATTAAAAACAAGATTACTTTTACCCCAATCAGTGAAACGAGCCAAATCAGACATTAGGTGTGCCATAGCCTTTTCCCTTGTTTGTTGAAGTAACTGCTGTGATAGATGTTGTGGGAAGCATATGGAAAGGTGAAGGGTGGAGTCTTCAACATATGAATGGATAGGGTTAGATGTACAGCTTAGAAGGTCACTGATGAATAAAAGGAGGAGAGTAGGTGAGAGGACAGAGCCCTGAGAAACACCACTGTTGATCGATCTAGGAGAAGAACGGTGGCTGTTTACAACAGCAGCTATAGAACGACCAGAAAGGAAGCCAGAGATGAAGGCACAGATAGTAGAATAGAAACCATAAGAGGGCAGTTTGGAAATTAAAGATTTATGCCAGACTCACTCGAAAGCCTTTGAGATGACAAGTGCAATGGCAAAGCTTTAACCAAAGTCCCGAAAGTAGGATGACCAAGAGTCTGAAAGGAAGGTGAGAAGATCGCCTGTGGAGCATCCCTGATGGAACCCATACTGACAGTCAGAAAGATGGTTGTGATAGGAAAGATGTTGTTAAAATTTTTTTTGTTAAGAACAGACTCAAAACTTTTTGAGATACAGTACAGTAATACCCCGATTCCAGGTATATGATACCCCTAGATGCGATACGGTACCCTGGCTTAGCAATGGGGGTAGAAATACCACCATACCCCGCCCAACAAGGGTGAACATTGTCATTTTGGGGTACAGATTACCAAGCTTGATTTTTTTCCAGACTTATATTTGACAATTTTCAGATCAGTGAGTTATTTACAGGTGTTAGGCTTAGGTTAGCTTCCTTTACAACTGTTAGGCCAATTAGATTGGCTTTAAACTTGTTTTTGGGCACGTTTGGGTGGGTTTTGGACAATGCTGGGTAGGTACGCAAGTACTTGCGCAAAGTGCAATTGTGCACCCTTGCACTTCGTTGAATATCATTTGCGCATTGCACACCGCACGAGACCATGCGCAATACAGTATTGCGCTTTGCACATGAAAAGGAAGGTGCGCAAGCGCAAATTTAGTTGCGCTTGGATAAATGAATTTGCACTTGCGCATGTGCCTTGTGCACCTACATGTGGTCTTGGGAGCTGCCTGCATGGCTGGACAAGGGATGCGGGAGGCTCGGGCATGTCACGAGGGCTGGATTGTTGGGGGGAGGCGGGAGAGTAGTGGCATTTCTTAAAATGCTTCAACAGAGATAATGTATTTTAATGTTTTTTAAAATTATTATTAGTAATAAAAAATTATCAGTTAAAAATACATTATTTACCATATTAAGAGTAGCATATGCAATTCCTTACAAAAATCATTAAAACATATTATTTAAATATCCACAGCTTAGTAATTTATTAGGCTGCGGATATTTGATTTAAATAATATGTTTTAATGATTTTTGCAAGGAATTGCAGATGCTGTTGTATATCTATATTGAATTATTAAATAAAACATCTTGAGAAAATGCAGATAAAAGTAGAACTGGCAACATCACAGCCTTTGTTTCCCTGTCCCTCTCCACTTCGCTCACTCGTTTATATGAACTTCACGAGTTAACAACGCATTGCTCCAGTCCTACTGCCTTATTTACTTTGTGTGAAGTAATTTGTGAGTAATGGATGCTCCCAGTACCAGTAATACTGGCTGTACTGTCCAGTCTTGCCAGCCAGATGCAGATGGTGAAATTCAAATGATCGAGAGCGTGGAAATAAATTAGTTATTTGAGAGGAGCATGTCGAGACAGACTGACAGATGAAGTTAAGGATCTTTGTGGTGTGGCTGTGGATGTGATAGGAAGCGTTAGGAGAAACACATTAAGGTGTTTTGGCCATATCGGTAGAGAGGTGGCTTGCAGTCCCGACGGACCCAGGTTCGAATCCTCGCTGGGGCAGGGAACAGTTTAAGGATTCGAATTTCATTAAAATCAGGCTTTACTGATCTACCAGAAGACCCGCCGACATGTCGTAAAAATACCCCCGCTAATACCAATACACCAGTCCTGTATGAGACAGCCCTAGCATGTATTCAATATGGATGGTGGGTGTTAGCGCCGAAGTGGTGACATGTAGAGGTGTATGGTATGTAGGAGGACTGCTGGGCCTTGATAGCAGGCTATGAAGCCTGTGCCCAGAGTCGGACACATAAAAAAAAAAAAAAATGGAGAGGATGGGGAGTAACGAGGATAGTCTATGTGAGTGAGAGGAGGGGGAGGGCAAGGATGAGATGGTGGGATGGAGTGGAGAGGTATATGAGAGAAGGGGGTGTGAGCTGGGAGCAGGGTAGTGAAATGGTGGGGGACGGTGACATGGAGGCGATTTGTTGTGGCCAATGGCCACCCCTTCGGGTGTAAGGCGTCCGGCAGTATAAAGAATAATAATAAATAAAAGTAAGTATGCTGATTTATTTAAATATCTCAATATTTTACAGTAATTCCCACAAATATATGCAAATGGTTTGCGCTAGTGCTTTGAAACATTGCTCAAGCTAAATATTAGATTGCGCACTTGCGCAAGTAACAGATACTGGAAAATAATAATGATAAATAAAAGGAAGTTAGTATACTAATTTAGGTAAATATCTCAATATTTTACAGTAATTCCCACGAATATATGCAAATGGTTTGCGCTTGCACTTTGCAACATTGCGCAAGCTAAATATTAATCAGATTGCGCACTTTGCGCTTGCGCAAGGTGTCACACCGCTGCCTAGGTGTCGATACGGTATTTCTCGGGAATAATATCCTCCCGTATTTAATACTCAGGGTAGCGTGGAACCGCCTCAACACCGGCAACGCGCGACTGGTGTGGCTTCACTAACACGCCACTACACACATGTACTTAGAACTGGGAACTGGAAGAAGTGAAAGAATAATATGGCTTTTCTAGGCTTTAATTACAAAATAGTATTTACAAAAATCAACAAACAATTCTGAGGTATTTCCCACCTCATTTCACTTCATATTAAAAACCGTGCCAAGAAACTGCACATACACATCCACTCTCAATTCACTTTAATACTAACACTATTTTAATAAAGCAAAGCCTTTATAAAAGTTCTATGCTTAAAAGCATTTTATATATATAATCCTATAATCAATTCCGGTGCCGTCACAACAAAGCACTCTTTTAATCACTCATATATATAAAGTTACACTGTTACCTTAATACAGGAAAAACACATTTAAATATATAAAGTCTTCTATCCTTCCGTTTCTAACTAGGAGTCCTCTTTTCAAGTCCCAGACGACAGACAAATATAATAGCACTGTCCACCAATTGTACCCGCGATTACACAAGCATGTACTTTTGACTTACTATCACTAGAAGTGCCCTCATTGCTGCCACCCTGGAACTTTACTCTCGGCTACTCAGCGACGTCTCCGCGCCAGGCTACGTCAGCTGCGTCTTTCCGTCACGATATCCGCCAGAGCTCTGCCCTAAGCTCTAGTCTCAACTGAGGTCTGTACCCCTGTCTGGCCTCAAGGGTTGCCGATGTTCACCAGCAGGTCACATGGTTGCGAGGTGGGTGATGGCTTCACTCATCCACCGCCCTCATCCACACGTCACCCGCGTGTCATCCACCGCAGAGGCCCTATCAAACCCGCTGCGTCAGCTTGCTCTCTCACGGTCTGAGACTGCCTAGCCAGCACTTTTCCTGTATAAACAACTTGACCAACACCATCATTACTCCTTCTCTCTTTCTCCCTCCTCCTTCCTCCATTTATTTCTTCCTCTCAACCTCCCTTCCTTATTCCACCTCCCTACACTGCCCACAGCTGTACACAGAATCCATCGAACCCCTATTCTTTCCCCCCGTCCGTGTTTCACTCGAAACTCACGCCCAGCAAGTATAGTTGCTTCCACACCTGCTACAGCTGCGTGTCTGCTTACACCTGCCTGAGGGGATGCTTGTCGGCTTCCCGACAAAGGTAGTGAACTGTGGATTGCGCATTGCGCTTGCGCAAGGTCCTTTTTCGTTTGTACTGCCCACCACTGGTTTTGGACTTGGTTTGGGCGGAAACCCAAGGCTGATAAACGCTTCCCATTACTTTACATGTTAAAAGTACCCCAATATACGATACCCCGCCTAACGATGGGGTTTTACCTAACCAATTACATCGTAAAACTGGGGTACATCTGTAGAGGATGTTAAAGCAATTGGGTGATCGTTAGAGGGTTGGGAATGGTCACCTTTCTTTGGGTTAGGCTGAATGAGAACAAACTTCCAGCAAGAAGGAAAGGTACAAGTTGATAGACAAGGCGAAAGAGTTTACCTAAGCAGGGTGTAAACACAGAAGCACAGTTCCTGAGAACAACAGGAGGGACACTGCCAGGCCCATATGTTTTGTTAGTATTGAGGCCAGTTATGGTAGAAAATACAGTACATCAATTGAAGACATTTTAATGTCAACCTTGAGGAAATATGATTGAGAAAGTGATGGAGGAACAGCACCAGAATCTTCTAAGGTGGAATTGGAGGAGAAAGTCAGGGCAGAGAATTCTGCTTTATCAGCGTAAGAAATAGCTACAGGGCCATCAGAGTGGAAAAGAGGAGGGAAGGATGATGAGATAAATTTGTTAAAAAGGCTTTTTGGCAAGGTGCCAGAAGGAGTAGGAAGAATTCAGGTTGGAGAGTTAGAGCATTTAGTATGATATAGATGAAATTATTTTCACAGAGTGAAGAACAGACTTGGCACAAGTGCAGGCAGAAACATAAAGAAAAATGAGATTCAGAGGCGGGTTGGTTTCGATACCTTTTGTCGGCCTTCTCCTTGTTGTGGACAGCATTAGAACAAGTGTGATTAAACCAAAGTTTCTTTGCATTAGTCAAAGTATATGAGAAAGGAATGTATGCTTCCATGCCCAAGAGAATAACCTTTGTAATGTGCATGGCACACTCAGAGATGGCTCTCGCCATGGAAGCAACGCTTGTTCCAGGGAAAATCAAAGAAGAACTGCCTGAGGGCCTCCCAATCAGCAGCTCCAAAATGCCACAACCAACATTTCTTTGTTGGGTCCACAGGCCGTACTGAAACAATAGGACAGGTTAAGGTGATAAGGTTGTGGTCGGAGGAGCCCAACAGAGAGGAAAGATTAACAGTGTAAGCTGAAGGATTAGTTGTTGGAAGAGGTCAATTACGTTATGTTGGAACACTCTCCAAGATGGTCAGGGATACAGGTAGGATGCTGTAGAAGCTGCTCTAGTGCATTAAGAATAGAAAAGATGTAGGTTTGTTCACCAGGTGGATCAGTGAAAGGAGAGAGCCAAAGGTGGTGGTGAACATAGAAATTTCCTAGAATGGAGATTTCAGAGAGAGGAGAATGGATAGGATGTGTTCCATCTTAGAAGTAAGATAGTGGAAGAATATTTCATAGTCAGTAGAATTAGGGGATAAGTAATCAGCATAGATATATTTAGTCAGAGAATGACAGTAAAGCCGAAGCCAGGGAGTCGAGAATTCAGAAGAATCAAGTTCAGGAACACAAGTGCAAGATAAGTTGTTGTGTACATATACACAACAGCCACCTTTGGCTTTGAAATGAGTATAGATAAAGTAGGAGGATACAGAGAAGGGTTTGCTGTCACTTGCCTCAGACAGCTGAACAGCTTAGTCTTAGGTAGGAGGAGACAGTGAGGTTTAGAGGAGGAGAGGTGGTGCACAACAGAGAGAAAGTTAGAGGAAAGGCTGCAAATGTTGCAGAAATGATGAAGTGAGTCAGACAGTTGTTCCAAGCATCTTTCTTGATTGTTGTTAGGAGAGGGGCAGTTGGTGGGGGCATTTATGGTCTCCCCACCTGGGGACTATAAGTCTTGATTATTAGATGCCATTTTGGTTGAATTTTGAATAGGAAGTGTAGTGTATAATGTGCATGTAGTTTGGTGTTGCCAGTTAGAGAAACTTGTCTTGGAGAGTATGCTGGCCTACTCTCTGTGTTACTGAAACACTGAAAAGTTCAGCAAAGGGGGATGGTCAGGAACTAGTCTCAAGGGCTGATGAAACGTTCAGCTCTCCCTGTTATCAACTGCCCTGCTGGGCTGGTGCTACAGTCTACTCTCTGCTTGGTGCACAGTCTCTCATTTTTATGTAAATATCATCACTAATACTGTACAGTTTTTTAAGCTGATTCCAAATCTGAACTTATTTTGGGGGAAAAATTATCTTATAAAAAGTTAGGTTTAGTTAATACCGTAATAATGATTAGGACATGGAAGGTATGTACAAGATATTGACAGAAAAAATCTGTGCAATATGTGAGATGATGTGTGGGATGAAGAGAAGAAGAAAGGGGGTGCAAGGAACAGCATAGTGGAATGTAGAGGTGAGACAGGCTGTGGCACAAAAGAAGAAAGCATATAGTGAATGGATGAGAAATGGGTGTGGAGGAAATTGAGAGATGGGAGAGTTATATGTAGCGTGGATGAGAGAGAGGTAAAGAGATTAGTAAGAAGAGAGTGGATGAGGAATTTGGAAGGAATTTTTAGTGTAAAGTTGGGGGAATGTAAGAAAATGTTCTGGAAAGAGGTAAAGAGAGTTAGACAGGGTGATAAAAAGTACAGTAAATCAGTGAGTGAAAAAATAATTATGGTATATTGCTAGTGGAGAAGGGAGAAAAAGTGAGCAAATGGAGAGAACACTTTAAGAAATTGTTGGGCATTGAGAATGAAAGTAATGCAAGTATAAGTGGCTGGGAGAAGGAGGGAGGTAAGAATTGAGGAAGAAATCACTAGGATGGAAGTTGTGGAAGTAATGAAGAAGGTCAAAATGGGGAAAGCCCCAGGAATTAATGGTGTGTGTGGTTAAGTGCTGAAACATGGGGGAGAGGTAGTAGTAGTAGTGATATGGAAGATGTACAGATTGGCCTGGGAGGAAGGTAGAGTCCCAGAGGATTGGAAGTCAGGTAGCCTATAATTATTCCTCTGTACAAAGGAAGAGGAGAAAAAGAAGTGTGTGTTAATCACAGGGGTATTTGTGTTCTTATTGTAATAGGAAAAGTAGCTATATGGTAGGATACTTATTGACTGAGTTGGGGAAATAACAGAGAAATTAGCTGGAGAAGAATAGGGAGGTTTTAGGAAGAGAAGAGGTTGTTTAGATCAGGTATTCATTCGTTTGTCTTTATTGGAAAGTTTATAGAGAAGGGAAAATAGTGGTATGTGGCCTTCATGAATTTGGAGAATGCATATGACTTGGTGGATAGACAAGGAATGTGGAAAATATTAAGAATATATGGAGTACATGGGAAGTTGTTGAATGCCTTGAAGAGTACGTATGAGGGAGCTAAGACTGCAGTGTGTGTGGATAGTGAACTGAGTGAAATTTTCTATTTGGAGGTTGGATTGAAACAAATGTGTCATGTCTCCATTCTTGTTCAGTGTGTATGGTATATGGATGGGGTTATAAAAGAGGTAGCTGCAAGGTAGGGCAGTGGATGTTGGAGTGGTCCTAACAAGAGAGGGCAATGTGTGGAAACTCCCTGTACTGTTGTTTGCAGATGATACTGTGTTGGTAAGTAGAGATGAGGGGGAGCTTCAAGGCTCGATGAATGAGTCTGGGAGAGTGTGTATGAAACAGAATCTAAAGGTAGGTAAATGTAGGGAAGGGTAAAGTTATGGTCTTCGAGAGAAATGAAGCCACTGAATGTACAGTGAGGTTGGATGAGAAAGTGGAAAATGAGAGTGCATTGAAGTACTTGGGTAGTGTAATGAGTAAGGATGGAAGTTTAGAGGGTGAAGTGCTTGAAAGGATACAACACGAATGAAAGATTGCTGATTCTTTGAAAGCAGTGATAATGAACAGGGAGTTGAGCATGGAAGTAAAAAAGGCACAGCTTGATAGTACTGTATTGTGATTCCAACCCTAACATATTGAAGTGAAGCTTTGACCTTGTTGAAGGGACACAAGTCAAGCATGAGAGCAGTGAAAATGAGTTATTTGAGAGGAGCACGCAGAGTTGTGTGGAGAGACAGACTTACAAATGAGGTGAAGGAGCGTTGTGGTGTGGATGTGGATGTGAAAGAAGGCTTTAGGAGAAATACATTGAGGTGGTTGGCCATGTGGAGAGGATGGAGAGTGGGAGACTAATGAGGAGAGTTTATGCGAATGAGGTGGAAGAGAGGAGAGAGAGGGGGTGGCGGAGGATGAGATGGAGGGATGGAGTGGAGAGGTTTATGAGAGAGGAGGGTGTGAGCTGGGAGCAGGGCAGTGAAATGGCATTGGACAGGGCAACATATTGGCAATTTGTTTGTGGCCATCCCTTAGGCAATAGATAGATAAATAGACAGATAGGTTAGATAATAATAATAACAATTATTATTTAACCCGCCGAGTCCCACCGATGTACGATGCACGTCACTATTTTTTTCCACGGACAGACCCAATGACGTGCATTGTACGTCATTCAATTGCAAGGCCCATTGTGTGCACATTTTTCAACATTCGCAGGTGATTTTTGGTAGGCATATGTGGGAGACCTTCCTCTACGTGCTGTCAAGTGGGGATACTGCCTGGCCCCACCTAACCTCCCTCCCCCCTCCCCCCCACACTTGGCAATTCACCTGTTAGCTGTAACCTGGCCAGTAAAGGTATGTTGCCCCACGGTCTCTCCAATGACGAAATTCATGGTGAAAGTGATTGCTGAGGTGGAGGACAAAGAAACAAAGAAGCCAGAGGCAGAAACAAACAGAAGTGATGAGGTGGTAATGTCATAAAAGAAGGTGCCATATACTGGGGTTTTGGGTGAGTGAACAATGCTTATAAATGCCTATATTATTGTGTGAAAACCAATGTAGACTTGTACTACACATAAATTTGTACCAAATAAATAAATAAATAAGTAATTGAAAGTGGCTTGAATTAGTTAACCCTTCCATAGTTCAAATTCTTTAGCCAGGTACCCTGAAAAAGAAGGAAAACATAAGGTTGAGTGACACCTGTATCAACATTTCTAACTTCAGGATCGTGATTTCTCTATGAATTTTCGATGTTTCTCACCAAAAGCTAAGGTTTCAGCCATAAAACAAAAAGTCGAAATTCGGTAGGAACCTGGGGGTAGGCTGGGTAAAAAATCGGTCGGGACTGGACGGGTTAAGTATAAACACAAAATATCCAAAATGTAAGTTATTGGGTACTGTATGCCACAGTAAGATAGATAGATTTAAGTATAAACACAAAATATCCAAAATGTAAGTTACTGGGTACTGTATGCCACCATAAGCATTCAGTGAACACAAGTATTTTTGGTGGGTCTGCTCAGTGGTACTACTCTAAACGTAGCTGTAATGAGTGGATTTGTCAGGAGAGGAACGTGGTTTGAGGGTGGCACGCTTCCTTTATCCACCATAACTGTAACCTATTTATCTGTGTATGGAGGAAGGAGATGAATGTTATACTTAAATACAGTATTACAGTAAACTCCCAGTTATCCATTGTAATTCAGCTTAGCAAAATGCTAGATACTGCATATCCAGTGCAACATTAGGCTCTGAGCCAAATATTTTGATTCTATCTGTTTCGATCCTCTATCCTAAAAACTTTACCGTGAGTAACAGATGAAAACTAAGCATATGAAAATAACACACTAATGATATAGTACAGTAATACAGTACTGTACATAGTGCACTATTGTATGTGCTCACCAAGTGTTGGCATCGATGGGGAGAAACAGTACTGGGGGATTTGCATTTGTAAACAGTAGCTACTGTATACAGTACAGCACAGGGGTAGTTTAACAATCACAATAGAGCACTAGGACATGAGCACTGACAGGCCATTAACTTTGCAGTACAGTACAGTACTGTACTGTACAATAGCTTGAACACAGAACAGCAGAGAGTTTGTCAAAATATCAGGGTTTTGCGACCGCATTGTCAGAGTGCACAGACACATCTTTCCCCTACGACATCCACGGGCGAGAAAGAGAACATGGGGGTATTCTTGGCGGGCAAGATAAGCCATGCCCACGACGGATTCCAGTTGGCTGGCGTGTAACACTCATTTTCATTGGCTTCCGGGTTTCAGGATTTCCCCTGGCACCCGTTGGCTACCACTTATGAACTGATTGAGACCACTCACCGCCAGTGCATTGGACTGCTGGTTATATCCTGTTTCAGTGCTGGATTTAGCATAAAAATCACTGGATATTGCGTTTGGTCAGATATTGTGACGACGGATAATTGAGAGTTTACTGTAACTGTTTGTTATTATCATATCTAATTCCTTTTCTGTCTTTCTTTCCTTCATTCTTTTCTCTTCCTTCTGCCTGTGAGTGACTCTACACCAAGTGACAAGCCAAACTGTTTCCTGTTCACCAGGAAACTATTTACATGCTTGGTGTTAACCATATAACCAAATTATGGCGCCTGGTGGTTCATTGAGTAATTAAGGCTCTCCAGTTAGCTTGAGCTGGTGCAGGTTTATATCCAAGGGTGGTTGGGGTGTAGCCTACTGTATTATTCACATAATGCCACTCAGGGATGAGTGAGGCTGGTTACTCTTATAGGACCAACTTGCCTAGGCCTGGGCTTCTGTGCTTCTCATGAGACAAGGTAGGATTGGATGGATGGATGAATATCTAATTACCCTGTTATATTATCCAGCCTAACCAAACTTTTTAAAAAATAATTTCTCCCAAAAAATAAGCTCAAATTTGTATTCAGCTTAAAAAACTGTATAGAGGATAAACATACAAAGTAGGCTGATGAATAGTGAATCAGAAGTGTGAGAACTGATGTAATATATTTATGTCATGAGAGGAGTGACATAATAGTGATGAAATTTACATAAAAATGGGAGAACATGCACTAAACACAAAAGATACAAAAAATCCTGCTCATGTGAAGTATGTTGCTTGCCCCTGGAGTTGACTCATTATGGGTTGAGTCTCATGCCACAAATATCCATTGAAATGTATTTGAAACAATGTTTTGGTATGCTGCCATGATGGTATGGAAGTATGAAGTGATTATAGGTAATGGTTTTGGGGTTTGGAGGTGTATCCCCTCTAATTTAAACCTACTGGGGAGGGGGGTGGCTTGCCCTCCCCAACCATCATAACCATATGTATCCCTAACGTTATAGACTGAATTTCTCTGCCAAGTGTACCAACGTGGTAGTGTGCTAGAACATGTATCCTTTCTTGTATATTTCAGTGAATAATACTACAGTTAATATTCATATGTGACAACTACATACAGTGTCTTAACCTGTCCAGTCCTGACCAGTTTTTTAACCAACTCACCCTCAGAACCCGACCGATTTTCATTTTTTTTTTTTTTTTTGCTCAAACCTCCGCTTTTGGTGAGAAACATCGAAAATTCATAGAAAATCGCCCTCCTGAGGTTATAAATGTTGGTACAGATGTCAGTCAGCCTTACATTTTCCTTCTTTCTCAAGGTACCTGGCTAAAGAAAATGAACTATGGAAGGATTAACTAATTCAAGCCACTTTAAATTACGTATTTATTTATTTATTTATTTGGTACGAATTTATGTGTAGTACAAGTCTATATTGGTTTTCACACAATAATATAGACTATAAAAACATTGTTCACTCACCCAAAACCCCAGCATATGGCACCTTCCTTTACGACATTACCACCTCATCACTTCTGTTTGTTTCTCCCTCTAGCTTCTTTGTTTCTTTGTCCTCCACATCAGGAATCACTTTCACCATGAATTTCGTCATTGGAGAGACCGTGGGGCAACATATCTTTACTGGCCAGGTTACTGCTGACAGGTGAATTGCCGAGTGTGGGGGGGTCAGGTGGGGCCAGGCAGTATGCCTGCTTGACAGCAGGTAGAGAAAGGTCTCCCACATATGCCTACCAAAAATCACCCGCGAATCTTGAAAAATGTGCAAATGACGAGCCTTGCAGCTGACTGACGTACAGTGCACATCGGTGGGTCCGTCCACGGAAAAATGTTGTGACATGCATTGTACGTCGGTGGGATTTGTCTGATCAAGAAAAATGTTAACAGAAGGTGAGATGCATAAACTGCCAAAAGGAAGTATCAGTATGGTTGTCCAAAATGGCAACTTTTTTTTTTTTTTTTTTTTTTATCTCCTAACCCTCATTGTTTTTGTAGATGCTTTGTTCTTTTTGCTGATTCCTTCACTCCTTCATCAACAGTGAGGACCTGTGAGAATACCATTTGGGGTTTTGAGTGACAAAACACAAATGAAATGTTTGTGGCAGTAATAAGGGAAAAGCCACTGATTCCCATAAGGAAAAACACCAGAAAAGCCATAGTTAAAATAATGAGGGAAAACAACTTATTTGCATAAAGAAAAAAATCAGAAATACCTTGCCTAACCTAAGTGATGTAATCAAACTCAGCCAGACTTATCTAACTAGCTTAACCTAAGCTATGTGGAAAAATTGCAGTGTGAAGAAGATTGATATGGCAGCACCTTATTTGCTCATAATTTTTTGGAGCCTGCCCCATCAGTATTGTCTGTGAGGAATGGGGAAATATATATGTGTAGAAAATGTAACATCCCTGTTACTCATAGGTGACTGAAATGATACTAGGAAAAATTGTTATACTGTACTTGTTTGCCTGGTGCTATAAATATGGCAACATATATTGAGGAGTGTAACTGTAAGACTCAGTGGTAATACCATTGGTTATGTCACAGCTGATGGTTTTCAGCAGGACTATGAGAAGGACTTTCACCATCTATCCACAGCCAGACGCCTTATTCCCGAAGGGGGTGGCCACAAACAAATCGCCTCCATGTCACCGTGTCTCCTGTCATTTTGCCACCCTCCTCCCAACTCACACCCCTCACTCTCATTATGTCTCCACTTCATCCCTCCATCTCATCCTACTGCTTCTCCCTCTCACCCTCTCCACAACACTCACATACACTCTCCTCATTAGTCTATCTCTCTTCGTCCTTTCCACATGGCCGAACCACCTCGGTATATTTCTCCTAATGCTTTCTGTCACATCCGTATCCACATCACAGTGCATCTTCACTTTCTCATTTGTCATTCTGTCTCTCCATGGAACTCCACATAAGTAGTAACCTTATAATCAATCGATATGGGTACCCTATGTGTCAACAAGAACAAGTGGGTTGGCAGAGGGTTAGTGCCCCTTCTTGGAAAACAACTAACTAAAAAGACAAATAAAATGATAATGACTGCATGCAGTAAAAAAGAACTGGAAAACATCAACTGAACAGCCAAAAAAATATATAATAATGAAAAAAAAAACTGGGAACAATCAAAAGAGTTGTACTGAAAAGTCATATCAGAGTTAGACCATCTTTGTAATAGGTTATATGCACTGTATTTGGAGACTTCAGTCTTCTCAGTAATGAATATGGTAATCCCTCAATCGACCAGTGCACTGAGTGGTCCTGCCATCTGGTGGAAGTCAGAACTTCTCCCAGAAACATGTTTTGTGGGTTTCAAAGAT
>JAGKTI010004993.1:0-10800 GCA_018397915.1 Birgus latro
CCAGGTGTATTGCAGGGAGAGTGCGGCTGGTGGCCATCGCCTCCTTGCGGGCGCGGCTGGTGGCCATTGCCGATGTTGGGAGTCTGCTGCCGGAGGCGCGGTCAATGGCCTTCTCTTGTCCGGGGGTGTGGCTGTTGGCCATCGCCAATTTCCTCTTCCCTGGAGGGTTGTTGCAAGAGCGGCTGGTGGCCATCTCTCCCTGTGCACAGCTGATGGCCATTGCCCGGTGTGAGTAAGGGAGGGAAGCAGCTACTGAGTAGCTGGTGACCGTCTCCTGCTGGCTATATCTGGGGCTATGAAAATAGCCCCACCCTGAACCTGGCGAGAGCTAGTCCGGCTGAGGTATTGTGCGCTGTGACTGATACCTTGGTGTTGAGGCACCTGAGCGCAAGAGGGGCGTAGGGGATAGGTACAGGTGGGCCCTTCTCGCGCTGAGCCTGTGCTCACTGCATTTACCCCTCGGTTGACTCCTTCTAGGGTGGTTGTCGTGTCCAGGTGGGGCATTTTGGTGGCGTACATTTTACTAAATCACGTAATTCATCAAATCACTGTCATCAGTACATTCCATTCTTCCACACCATTTCCTTCAGTTAAGTGTTGTTTACAATGGATGGGTTACATATATACCTCTATTCTCGTCGGTTGGGGAAGCTCCCTAACACATTTAACTAAGTGATTAACTTTGTTTTATACCTAATTGTCCTTTTCTGTTATACAAATCCTCCTAATGTCACCATACTCTGCATAAATGACGTACAAAAGGGCATAAACCACCCATATCCAATATCCAAAAACAAGTCACTAAGGAAGAGGTGTTAGGGAGTTTCCTCAACCGATGAGAATAGGAGCCACATACTTCAGTAACCTGTTCACTGAGGTATTTCCTAATTTCAGTAAAGCCGTTTGCAGGTAAAAATAAATAAACAAATATATATATTCATAAATAAGTGGAAATTCATGAGTGGTTGCACTGAGGTCTACAAGCTCAGTGTTGACACTGGCGATGACGTCACTCACTCAAAGGGCAATGGGTCGAATCAGACCCGAAACTCATTCGTCCCCACATCATTCAGGTTACTTGGATTAGGTTAAATTAAGTTAGGTTTGGGTGGCTTAGGTTAGGATAGGTCAGGTAAAATTGCTAAAATGCCCACCCTGATGGGAGAAACGGACGTATGTCACAACCCCCACCCTAGAAGGAGACCATGGAGGGGCAGATTTCACAACACCCACCCAAGGAGGAGACCACAGGAAGGCAGATAAGGAGCGTAAAGGCTCAGGCGAAGAGGGGCTCACATCCCTGACCACCTTACGTCCCTCTCGCCCTCAACCCACGACCTACCAAGGTAGCAGTTTCAACCACCTACTCTTAAGCCGTGACAGCCCTCTCCAGGGTCGGGATGGGACTACCTCCTTAGTCCCAGGCAGCGCCACGACATAGGCCACTGCCACTGTCCGTGTTGGGTACGAGGCAGAGCAGGCCACTGTCTGCCCCTCAGCTGCTATCCCCTTGTACCATCCCAGTTATATGTCTGTATAAGCTGCGTATCTATGCACCCCCCGCCCTGCATATGTGCCCCCACTAAAAATGCTGATTTGGTTCGCATTCTCACGCCCATCTTGAGCAGAAGAGTTCAGTTCTGGGGCGTCACTAGAGAGGACTAGACTGTGTTGTAAGAGCTCCGAATAAACTCCTTAAATAGCTACCAGAACACAGAGTTTCTCTCTCCAAAGGAGTTCTACTAACATTTGGTAGCAGCGGTGTCTCGAACCATCGTTTCTGACTGCCTCCTATGGTGTTTAGTGACACCAACAAATATTTGACGCCCCGCGTCTCACTGCCTCACCCTCTCGGTGTCTCTCGTGGTGTAATACCGGGTGTGCCTCTACAGGTGTACAACTTAACTCATCAGTGCCATTCTCTAAACTGTCCCCACCCACACACATTGCTCCTGGTCACAAGTGTCACCACCCCTGACCTACACACCTGTCTCACCTGTTCCCGACACCTGTTCCGTGCTCGCCATATGGTCTCCCTCCTCTCAAGGTGTCACCACACCACCATGCTGCCGTTCACCCCAAACCACCCCACTTCATCTACTCCCCACCACCTCTGCACTTGCCCCATGGGGAAATCTGCCCTCACCCCTGTCCCTCACAGCCTCAACCCGACGTGCCTCTCCTACCCAACATATGGTCTTCAGATGTGAATGCCTTGTATTCACGTACCGTCTCCCAACCACCGAGCCAACCTGCCTCCACTGAGCGTGATTGTAACTCTCTCTCAGCCAAGTCGTCTTCACTACCAGTCTCATCCACTACGAGCCATCACCACAAGCCAAATAGCACTCTTCACTGCAAGTCAACGACCTCCACCACATCATTCACAACTTCTCTGTGTAACTATAGTTTATCCTCATCCACCCATTATTGACTTTCTATAGAGATTATCCCCTGGATTTTCTCTACAGATTGCATATTGTATAAATATTCATCTCATCCCCCCTCACTTTATACTCATCTTCACTGACTGTATTTATTACTCATCTCACATTTCACCTTTTATTTATTAAATCCCGCATCCTGTCATCTTCATTCATTTCCACTTCCATTCTTATGGTACACCCTGCAGGACCGTGACACAGGCCACTGTCCATGTCGGGCAAGAGGCAGAGCAGGCCACCATCTGCTTCTCACAGGCAGTCGCATCTATGGACAGCGCCGTGACACAGGCCACCATCTGTGTAGGGTATAAGGCAGAGCAGGCCACTGTCCGCTCCTCAGCTGCACCCTCCTATAGGACCACAACACAAGCCACCGTCCGTGTCGGGCATGAGGCAGAGCAGGCCACCATCTGCTCCTCACCTACAGGTAAATGGAGGAACAGCGCTGTGACACAGGCCACCGTCTGTGTCGGGTTCAAGGCAGAGCAGGCCACCATCCGCTCCTCAGCTGTTACCTGTGGCAGCACCGCGGTACAGATCACCATCTGTACTAGGCAGGGAGGATTGGCCACCGTCTGTCCTCTGGCCGCCCCTTCTGCAGGGCACAGGACCGCAACACAGGCCACCGTCCGTGTCAGCCCAAGTGAACAGGCCACTGTCTGCTCACCTCCTGTAGTCCCTGGAGATAGAGGAACTTCCATTTCAGCCACCATCCGCACGGGGAGGGCAGAGCAGGCCACTGTCTGCTCGCTATCCTCTACTCCTAGGACATCCCCTGAAGAGGATGTCCCTGGCTCGACCACCCACCATTCCTGCAGCCGAACAGGACTCTCTTTTACTCCCCACAGAGGAGAACCCCTGAAGGAGCTGCAGCTGGAGGAGATTTGGAGTGGTCCCGTGACCAGCCCGGGGATCCACGCCGTACAGCCAGTGTCCCAAAGATGACCCCAACTGCTGGACTCCCGATGGAAGAGCTGCCGCAGACCACCCCTGACGACGACTCCACCTAAGGCAGACTGCAGCCCCCATACGCCCAGAACCCCAGGGCACAACCTACCCACCCCCACCAGCCGGAACTCTGATGCCTGGAGTAGGTGCAGACAAGAGTGCCTGCTTGCCCTATTCGGCCTGAATCCAGAGGGCAAACCCCACAATGAGGCCCTGACAATAAGGGGTCACCCTCCACGCCGCCCAGAGGCCCAGCCGAGACAACCTGGCCCCTGGTGAGAGTCCCGTGCCTTGTACAGGAGGATGACTGCCCCGGAACTCCCCCTACACCTGGCCACCACCTGTAAACAGTCCAGGCAGCCCCATTCCCAAGTCCTCTAGTCTGATCTGTGTTTTGTACCTATTGTGAAATATTATATCTGTATCAGTCAGTGTTGTAACTAAGGTAATTGAAATACCCACCCGAGAGGCGAGCGGATGGGATAATGATACAACGACACTCCCACCCAACAAGATGACAGGGAGGCTACCACCACCCTACGAGGGGACATCAGACAGGTGACATTACCTTCCGCACCATACCGGCTCACGTCACCTTCTTCCATATGTCCCTTCTCCCTGCAACCATACAAGCGGCAAGGTAGCAGTTTGGGAAGACTATTCGCAGCAGCCTTCGCCAGACTCGGGGTGGGATTTCCTTAACAGCTGTCCCACATCAGCCCTTCGCAGACCCTGCTGGACCTGTAACAAAAGGGCGAATGACCGCCAGTCTTCCCAGCCTTATGGTACCCCAGGGGAGCAGTGGCACAGCAACATCCGCCAGATTTGCTGCAGAGGGAGTAACCGCTGGTTCTCCCTCTTCTGCCACCCACCTTTGGGAGCGGAAGCATGGTTACGTCCGCCGGACTAGCTGCTGTGAGAGCATCTGCCGGACCTCTCCTGCTTGTCCCAGCGAAGGAAGCAGAGCCTTGGTAGCGTCCGTCGGACCTGCCATAGTGGAGGCACCCACAGGGTACTCTGCGGCTGCACCTCTACCCTGACAGTGGGAGCATGATAGCATCTGCTGGACCTGCCCAGGCGAGAGCACCTGCTGGACCTGCCCAGGCGAGAGCACCTGCTGGACCTCTCCCTCCTGTTGCCCCAGGGACAAGGGTACCCCAGAAATGTCTGCCAGAATTACCAGGCGGGAGGAGCATCCGCCGGATCTCCTGCCCCCACTCCCCAGCCAGGGAGCCTGGGCAACATCCGCTGGATTTGTTAGGCTGGAGGAGCTTCCTCAGAATCTCCTCCTTCGACCCCGGCTTGGAGTTCCAGTAGCGTCCATTGGACCTGCCACATAGAGGGAGTAACCATCGGTTCTCCCTCCTCCGCCAGTCCAGAGGCTCCCGCAGAGGAGCACATCTTTGGCTCGGCCCACCCCTCCTGTGGACGAGTGAGACCCTCCTCCTCCTCCCCCCATACTACTTGCTACCCCACAGGTACGTCATGGCAGGACATTTGGAGCAGACCAGTCGTGGGTCTGACAGACTCTCAGGGACACCGCTGCTGCAGACAAGCCCTGACGGCCTTCCCTCCCCGGCAAGACCGCAATCCCCAGCCACCAAGGGCACGTCACCAACCCCAGGCTCCACCCAGCCCGAGGCTGCCCACCATACACCTACCACGTCCAGAGGCCGACGTAGGGCTGCCCGCTTCCTTGCCCTGTTTGGCCACAGCCCCGAGGGCCCAACTACTCCTGAGGCAGCCTCCCAGAGGAATCAGAACGGACCTCCCTCTACACCACCACGCCGCCCATGTCATGAGGCATCCACACACCACCCAGACGGCCTCCCTCCTACACTGGGCCGCCACTTGAACTTCCGGGGCAAAACCCCTGAACAGTGAGTGTTCCCTGTCCCTAGTGTAAATCCCCACCAGCGAAAAATCCCCCTGGAACTCTCCATTCCCTGTATAAGACCTTGCCTGGGACCTCAAGTTAAGAAGGCCCTGAATATCCCCCCCTTCTGTGACAATTCTCCCAGTGACAATATATCCCCGCTGGTGAACTTAGTGAATCATGTGACATACCTTGTGACCCCTCCGTGTGCCCCCCATAAATGTGAAGGTTCAGTGCTCCCTCAGTGTCATAAGTGAATTAATCATGAGGCTCAGTGATACTGGACCAATACTGAATAGTGTGTGTTGCCCCAGTCAGGACTTACAGTGAGCACCAGACTTATAGTTCCTAAGGTGTCACTCTGGTATGTTTGTGTGTTGCCCTAAATTGTACCATAAGGGAATCTGTAAGTGCCACATGTGATATTCTAAATTGTACTGTGTCTGTCAATCTATGTTAATATACGTGTAATACTGGTTAGCCTGTGTTTTTGCCCTATTCCTTTGGTATATGTTCTGGCCCGGTCTTGATAGAACCCAAGGCTGATGCCTGTGTCTTTAGCGAGAAGTCACGCCTTAAAAACACAAAGCATAACACTGGTGGCAAGTGGTGGTTCTCGATCCCGCTAAAAAGAACAAGGAACAAAATGGGAAAGTACCAAAATGGCTACCAAAACGCACGTATCCATACCTAGATTCGACCCCGACCAGTATGACATTGACACATACATGTGTATGATTGAACCCTTACTGGACATAGGCTTTGAACACGTCGAAGAAAAAATAGCAGTAACCCTACCATACCTAGGCAAAATAGTCTCTCATATCATTCCAAAAATCATCCCTGACCTGACGTGGTCCCAATTCAGGCAGATCGTAACCCAGACTGCCATTCCATCACTAGCAAAGGTCGTCGCCCTTTTAGAACTCGACGCCCTCACATACAACAGAAACCTGGATGACACCCTCATCCAGGCCAGGCGACTCTTCACCGCCACATACCCAGGAGCCAACGCCGCTAGCCCGGACCAGCTTATCTTCAATACCCTGTTAAGGATCCTCCCCAGCACCATAAAGGAACACTCATTAATTTTTGACCCAACGGGAGACCTTGATAGGGATGTCCAACTTATCAGGCGTCTTCTCGCCCTTCGCACCACTGCACAACACATTGGCGCAGTGAGCGAAATCCTGAAGCATCTGGCACAACCCCAAAACCACGGACCCCCCCTAGACACAGTCGGGCCAGGGCGCGACACACCAAAAAGCGCCCCCCTTCTAAAGAAAATACCAACCATATTTCCATAGATCTATGGAAATTTTCAGCATGTAATCACTGGTGCCCCATTCATGACATGTGGCAACAACTCATTGCTGCCCGATGGAGACCAGCTACCCAAGGCCACCACATGGTCTCCTCCATCTAGTATCATAACACTCCCAGCACACAGCACAATTGACATGTACGTCCCTTCTGCCCTCACCTGCCACCTCTCAACCAGGCCACATCCACTACCTCACACCATCACACTCCACACCCTCACTCACCCCCCCCCTCCATAGTCATGCCTTCCACCATACCCTCCAACAACCCTACACCCTCACCACAGACCCTCCCCATCCCCCAAGCGATCTCACCTCCCACCCCAGCATTCGCCTCCGCACTGCCACCACCGGACATGAAGACAACACCACCAAACCGGAAAACCCTGCGCCCACCCTCAGTCACCTCACCCCTTGACCAGCCCTCCATGTCACCTGCGCCTGCCCTGATCACTGCCACCACTACACCCACACACTCCTCTCCCCCACTGACATCCTACACCATACCCTACAAAAATTCCTCATCGTTGATCACCACCACACCACTACCACCCAGCACAATAACTCCACTGCCCAAACCAAGAACCCCCCACCCCCACCCAACCTTCTCCCCAAGCACCTCACCTCCGCCATAACCATAGCCGGCTGTCTCCCCCGCCCACCAGCAAGGTATGCCCCAACACCCTCACCACACAACCACACAAACAATCCACCTCCAGGTCCCCCACCCAAAACATCTCCCACCTAACCATCAAAACCCACTAGGCAACTCCAGTCGCCAGGTCCATCAAGGCGATTAAGGCGTGTCCCCCACGACCTCAACACCCAGGTCACTTCACCCGCCTCCACCCCTCAGCTCAGAGCCGGCCAGTCAGTGACACACGAAACAAAAATAACACACGTGCTGTGGACCCCAGCTCAGGGAAACAAACATCACCCACAGGGCACATCACAACTGCTGCACCTCCTACAGAAGACAACCCACACCTCCACGCTGGAAATTGTCTACCAACCACACCAAGAACCAAACCTGCCCACCCGCCACTGGACCTCCCTCCTTCGCCACCTCACCCTGACCTACTGGAACACCACTTCCAGTCACTGAGGCACCCGCCGGGTACTCTGCAGCTGCAACTCTCCCCCTGCAGTAGAAGCATGGTAGCATCCGCTGGACCTGAACAAGTGAGAGCGTCCTCAGGAACTCTCCCTCCTGCCACTAGCGGGACGAGTGGTACCCTGGTAATGTCTGCCGGACTTACCAGGCCGGATCTCCTGCCCCCACTCCAAAGCACGGAAGCCTGGGCAACGTCTGCCAGACTTGCCAGGCCGGAGGAGCTTACTTGGAATCTCCTCCTTCAACCTCGGTGTGGAGTTCCGGTAGCATCCATCGGACCTGCCACATAGAGGGAGCGACTGCTGGATCTCCCTCCTCCACCAGTCTGGAGGATTCTGCAGAGGAGCACGTCTGTGGCTTGGCCCACCCCTCCTATGGACGAGTGAGGCGCTCCTCCTCCCCCCCCCATACTACTTGCTCCCCCACAGGTACGTCGTGGCAGGACATTTGGAGCGAACCAGTCGTGGGCGTCCTGGTGAATCAGCTATCCCCTCTATGTTCCCGGACGCTGACGGACTCCCAGAGACACTACTGAAGCAGACAAGCCCTGACGGTCTCCAGTGCCAAGTGAGACCACAGCCCCCAGCCACCAAGGGGCATGCCACCAACCCTGGGTTCCACCCAGCCCGAGGCCGCCCACCGTACACCTACCATGTCCAGAGGCCAGCGTAGGGCTGCCAGCCTCCTGGCCCTGTTCGGCCACAGCCCCGAGGGCCCGACTACTCCCGAGGCCGCCAACGGAGGAATCAGAATGGACCTTCCTCTACACCACCACGCTGCCCATGTCATGAGGCATCCACACACCACCCGGACGGCCTCCCTCATACTCTGAGCCGCCACCTGAACCTTCCGGGGAAAAACCCCTGAACAGTGAGTGTTCCCCGTCCCTAGTGTAAATCCCCACCAGCGAAATATCCCCCGTGGAACTCTCCATTCCCTGTATAAGACCTTGCCAGGGACATTGAGTTAAGAAAGCCCTGAATTTCCCCCCCTTCTGTGACAATTCCCCCATTGACAATATATTCCCACTGGTGAACCTAATGACTCATGTGACTTACCTTGTGACCCTCCATGTGCCCCCTATAAATGTGAAGGTTCAGTGCTCCCTCAGTGTCATAAGTGAATTAATCGCGAGGCTCAGCCATTCTGGACCAATATTGAACAGTGTGTGTGTTACCTCAGTCAGGACTTACAGTGAGCACCAGACTTATAGTTCCTAAGGTGTCACTGGTATGTTTGTGTGTTGCCCTAAATTGTACCATAAGGGAATTTGTAAGTGCCACATGTGATATTCTATATTGTACTGTGTCTGTCAGTCTACGTTAATGTTATGCTGCATGTTTCAGGGTGCGACTTCTCGTCCCTTACACACGGAGCCTGGAACGGGGTCCTCTTTCTAGACCGGGTTGGGCTCTATTAAGGCAATCCGAGGGAACAGGGCATAAAAAGGCAGGACAACAACCTTACATGTATATTACCAACAAATTACAACCCTGTCACAATATGAATACACACTTTACAGGAAATTAGCTATAACACACAGAGATAGACAGAACCAGCGAACATGGGGGCAGGAGAGGGCTGGGGCTGGTTGGCGGCCTGCGTCAGGATGCCCCAGATCATCAGGACTTCCAGTGGCTGACTGGCGGCCGACCCGTAGAGTTTCGTCCGCGCATTATCAGAGGGTCGTGCAGGAGAAGGTGGGCCCTTCCACAGGAGTACAGGGAGGGGAGAGGTGGGGCCCCGGGCTTAGGGGCTGGGCCCGAACAGGGCCAGGAGGCGTGTTTGCCTGCGCTTACTCCGGAGGCGTCACTTGGGGCTGAAGAGGTCTCGTCCCGTGGTCCTAGGGACATCTCGACTGGTCCCAGTGCCCCGGTCTCGGTGCTGGGCCTCCGTCAGGTCTGAACTGCGGTGGCTCGGTGCAACAGAGTCCGACAGGGGCTGGGATCACCAAGGGTGGAGAGAGAGGGCTAGGACTCCCGATACCAAGGGTCCTTGCCAGGCCTCCTCCAGCTGCTGGTTGAGGGCGAGAACGTCTCTGTGGGGAGAGAGGGTGAGGGCACATTCCTGTCCTGTGCCCCTTCTTTTAGTAGAGCTGCAGGGTGGCTGTCTCCTAGGTGTGGCGAGGTGGCCATCACCTTCCCTCCTTCTATGGAGTTAGAGTGAGGGCGGCTATTGGCCGTGTCCTCCCTGTGTGCGGCTAGGTGGCCATCACCCGGTGTGAGTGAGTGCGGCGAGGTGGCCGTCACTATACCTCCTTTTATGGAGTTAGAGCAAGGGCAGCAGTTGACCGTCTCCTCCCCGTGTGCAGCTAGGTGGCCGTCACCCAGTGTGAGTACGTGCGGCGAGGTGACCATCACTCTTCCTCCTTTTATGGAGTTATAGCGAGGGCAGCGAGGTGGCCGTCTCCTCCCCGTATGCGGCAAGGTGGCCATCACCCGGTATGGCTGAGGGAGGGAAGTAGCAGGTGGGCGGCTAGTGACTGACTCCAGAATGCTGTCTGGGGCTGTTGGAGTAGCCCCACCCTGAACCTGGCGATGGCTGGTGCAGCAGAGGTGTAATGCACTGTTACTGCTACCTGCACTGTGGCTTACCTGAGTGCGAGAGGGGCGCGTGGGAGAGGTACAGGTGTGCCCGTTTTTAGCAGAGTGTACGCCGCTCACTTCCACTCCCTGGGTATCTCCTCCTGGGGTCAGTGTCTGGCCCAGGTGAGGTTGAGGGGGAGCTTCGCTATTCTGTATTTTACTTATATCCTGCATTTCACCACAGTCGACGTAAAAAACATCACGTCCCCGTGCCTGGAGGTGTTTTTTTTTTTTTTATGCAAGGAAGAAGGGACCAAAGGCCACAGGCCTGCATACTGTTCCTTCCAAGAAAAAGCAAAAACTATACAAAAGAGAGCCAAATTCAAGATCCGTTCATTTCGAGATGCCTGGACACACTGCGTTTGAAAGACTGGAGATCATAGGAAGTAGGAAATACAGACAGAGGAAGACAGTTCCAGAGTTGACCAGTTGCATAAATGAAGGACTGGGAGTAACGGTTACCTCTTGCATTAGAGAATTGGACAGAAAAGGGATGAGAGTATGTTGCTAG
>JAGKTI010004993.1:15525-32799 GCA_018397915.1 Birgus latro
CTCTGTGTTACTGAGACACAGAAAATGTTCAGCAAAGGGGGATGGTCAGGAACAAGTCCTGAGGGCTGATGAAACGGGAGCTCCAGCTCTCCATGTCATTAGCCTTCCATCCACCTTGAGAGTACTGCCCTGCTCGACTGGTGCTCAGTCTACTCCTACAAGGTGGTGGTGGTTTGGTGTTGAGGTGTGAGGTGTTGCAGGAGGGATGTCCAGTGGGTGGTGAAATAGTCCGGCTTGTGATCTGGGCTGATGGTGATGTACAGTGTGGAGGGTTGGGGTGACTCCTGAAGGAGGCGCTGCAGGTGAGACGTTCCGCAAATGCGCCTTTTCTTGCCTGTGATGAGGATCCTGGTGACACGGCGGATCTTCATAGTTGTGGATGGTGGTGCGGTGATGATGGTCTGTGGCTATATGCTGGCCACTGACGGAAAGGCTGGCGTTTTATGCTGGTGGTTGGGAGTGGTGAAATCCCTTTGGAGTGCAGGTGGCTTGGTTGCCAACAGGGCCTGGTGAATGCGGAGCATTACTTGGTTGGTGTTGGGCAGTGTCGAGGTGGTGGGTGGTGAGGGGGAGGGGGTGGTGTTGTATTGTTGGGGTGGGCATGAGATTTACCCAGAACGGGTGATGGAGGTGGTGAGTGTGGGCATGGGCGAGGACGGAGGTGGTGGGGCGCGGGGTGGTGGGCGTTGGTGGCGGGGGGGGGGGGGGGGGGGGGGGGGTGGAGCTGGGGGAATGGGGCGTGGAGGGGAGGGCGTGGTTTGTTCCAGAGGTGCGAGGTGAAGCTGGCATGGTGGTGTGAGTGATGGTGGCTGATCAATGCTTGTGGAATGCAAGTCGGAAGAGGTAGCATGAGTGTGTGAGTGAGGTGATGCGGTGTTGGGGGAGGTGGAAGTGGGGGGAGACGAGCGGGGCGAGGAGGGAGTAGGTGAGGAGGAGGGTAGGGGCGATGATGTGGAGGAGGGGGAGGGGGTAAGGTAGAGGGAATAGGAATCAGCAGATGAGGTATGGGGGCAGGAGGAGGATGCAGCTGTGGGGCTAGGGGACGTAGGTGGGGAAGCGGGCAGCGTTTTGTTCGGGGTGTACGGTGACTTGGTACGGGTTGGGGATGTTGGTGATAGTGTACGGGCCCATGAATCGTGGGGTGAGTTTGGGTGGGACTGGCAGTCGGGCCACTATAACGGTATCTCCAGGCTTGTAAGGGTTGGTGGGGCGGGTGTCAGGCGCGAGGTCTTGTTGTTTTTGCAGGTGGTGTAATCTGCTCTTTAGGCGGTGCAGTGGATCGGACACTGGTGACTTGGTCGGTGGTTTGAGGTGATGTCTGAGGGGAAGGAGGAGCGGGGCTTCCCCGAAAACACGCTCGTGGGGGGAAATACCGTCTCCTGTAGGGCAGGTGTTTAGCCCCCATTGCACGATTTTTACGTGGGCGGGCCAGTCTTCATTTTGGGTCTTCTCTATTCGGGTGCACACCTTATTTAAGAGGGTGCGATGGCTCCTTTCGCAGATACCATTTCCTTGGGGCCAGTAGGGAGAAGTGTGAGAGATCTGAAATCCAAAAAGAGTGGAGAGTTCTTTCCACACTTTCCCGGTGAATTTTGGCGCATTGTTAGAATGTTGCGCCTGTGGGACACCGAAATAGGGGAAGAAATGGCGGACGAGTGCTTCAGCTACTGTTACAGCGTGGTGCTCCTTTGCTGGATAGGCAATGAGGAATTTGGAGTAGCTGTCCACGAAAGTGATTATGTAACGGTAGCCGGCTTTCGGAGATAAGGGGCCTACAACGTCGACGGCCAGGAGTTGCCAGGGTTTGTGAGTTATGATTTTGCCCATGGGACCAGATGTGCAGGTGATGTCCTTTCCAAGGACACAGGCGCGGCAGGCGTGGACTTCTGTTACGGCCAAGGTTTAGGGGCTGGTTGTCCAACAAATATCTTGAAATACTTACAATAATTTCTTCGTGCCCAGGTGGATTCCGTTGTCTGAATGAAGATGGGTCAAAGTGTCCAGGGCTGTAGTGGGGTTGAGCACGATGTGGCCTGTTTGTGTGAAGAGGTGATCGCCCTGTTGGTTAAGTCTGGAAAAGATCTGGGCGGGTATCCAGTCTGGTCGATCTTGATCCTGCCATCGCTGGATCAGTTCAGACGTAGGGTGAATGGCCTGGATGGGGAGCTGTGACAGGGCGTCAGTGTTGGTGTGAAGTTTCCCTGGGCAATAGGAAATCTCGTAGTGGAAATCTTCTAGGTTTCTCTCCACCTGATGATTTGTGCATTACGAGTGTTCGATTGTCGGAGCCACTGGAGCGACTGGTGGTCGGTGATGATGGTGACCTTGGTGCCAGAGAGGTAAGCCCAGAAGCGTTCTATGGCCCAGATGATTCTGAGGCATTCGCGCTTGGTGGCAGCGTAGTTTTTCTCTGCTTGGTGGAGAGTTCGGCTGGTGCATGTGATAATGTGCTCTCGTCCTTCCTGTACCTGTGCTAGGACGGCACCTATTGCGATGAGTGATACGTCTGTGTATAGATGAAATGGCAGGTTGTAATCTGGGAAGGTGTCGACGGGGGCTGTAATCAGCTTGTTTTTCAAGGTGTTGAAGGCATTGACCCTGTCTTCTGTCCAGGAAAAGGCTTCTCCTTTTTTAGTTATGGCGCAGAGCTTGTCTGGATCGGGGGCAATCCCTTCCTGTGAGATAATGTCCCAGGAAGGTGACCGAGCGTGCCACCAGGACGCACTTTGGCGGTGTTAGCTTTATTCTGGCCTGCCTGATCCGTTGGAAAACCTGCTTGAGGCGGTGGAGGTGGTCAGCCCAGGTCATGCTAAAGACGATGACGTCGTCCAAGTAGGCCAGGCAAGTTTCCCATGTGAGGCCACTCAGAACGGATTCCATAATGCTTGAGAAGGTGGCAGGAGCGTTGCAGAGTCTGAAGGGCAGGACTTTGAATTGCTGGTGGAGAAGGCGGTCTTTTCTCTGTTGGTGGGGTGTACTGGAACCTGCCAATACCCTGACTGGAGGTCTAAGGTGGAGAACCAGGATGCGCCGTATAGGGAGTCAAGGGAGTCGTCGATACATGGCAGGAGTGTGGTGTCTTTGGCAGTAATGTCGTTTAGGCGTCTGTAGTCCACATAGAACCTCATTGACCCGTCCTTCTTTCTTACTAGTACGATGGGGGAGGACCACGGGCTAGTGGAGGGTGAGATGACGCCGGCATCTAACATGTCCTGGACCTGCCGGTCCTCCTCAGCTCGTTGGTGGGAGTTTTTCTGCCGAGATGGTTGGCAGATCGGTGGTCCTTCAGTGTGGATATCGTGGGTCAAGACGGTGGTGTGGCCTATGTCGGTTGGTCCTGAAGCAAACAGGTCCTGAAAGTCCAGGAGTAGATGGCGTAGGCTGTCTGCTCGATGAGGATAGAGATGGGGGGGTAGGGGAGGAAGGAGGGAGGGGCCCGGGGGGGTGTGCAGGGCTCGGCTTCCTCCATTTCCCCCACGACTAGCCCTTTTGGTAGGGTCAGGGAGGTAGTGGAGACGTTAGCTATGCACACCGTGTCATGATGGGGTGGGGGAGGAAAGTGGGAGGGAGTAGGCAGGAGGAAAGGGTTCTGGGGAGCAAGGAGGGGGAGAAAAGGATGGCGATTCCTGAGGGCCTAGTGAGTTGCAGCCAAGCCTCGTGGTGAGGGGGAATGGTAAGGGTGGAGGCGATGGTAGCTAGGTGAGGACGGGGGGGGGGGAAGAAGGACACAAGGGGTGGGTAGCCGGGGGGGGGGGGGGGGGGGGGGGGGGGGGGGGGGGCGCACACGTGCAGATGGGTTGGGGGCTGGAGTCCAAGGCTTTGTTGAATTGGAGTCGATGCCCGTTGCAGTCAATACTTGTCTGGAGTTTTTGCAGAAGGTCCAGTCCCAGGTATCCGTCATACGCGCGACAGGAAGAGTAAAAAATGATGATAGGGTGTAACGTAGAGATGTCCTGGTGCGTGTCTGCTTGTAGGGCCTGCATTTCCCCACAGATGGGCAGGGGGCCATCTCCCACGTCTACAAGGTGAGCTGAAGTGGGAAAAAAGGGGCCGAGGGCTGAGCGGTGACGGGAATAGAAGTGGCTGTATAGGCAGGATCTAGCCGCTCCCGTATCGACTAGCAGCCTTGCCTTCACCCCATTCAGTCTCATCTTGTAGACTGGGGGGCGGTATTTCTGTGAGGTGGCCCCCGCCACCGTGAGGAGGTGTGGGGGTGGTCCTAAAAATCCAGTTGCTGTGGTGTATCGTCGTCCTTGGACTCTGTTACCCCCAGGTCTAAGGGGTTGTCTATGGTGGTGTCGCCCTCGGTACCCTCATCCTCCAGGACCGAAATCTTACGGCATCCTGGCATGGTGGATTTCCTCCGAGCTGCCTTTAGCTGTTCCCTGATGTCGTGGAGGAGGCATCTGTTACTACAGGCCGTGAACTCCCAGGGGTTGATGGAGATCCAATTGGTGTCCTTTGTGTCCTGACACTTGCGTGAAGGATGAGCCTTGGGGATGGAGGGCATTGATGTGGGGCTTGGCTGGACTGGGGGTGGGCGAGGGGGGCGTGTTGGCAGCGGTTTTTGTGTTGGGAATCTGCTTACCGCGCCAATCTGCTGGGGGATAGTACGGGCAGCCAGGAGGCAACATACCAGCTGGATATCTTGGTCCATGTTTCCAATAGGGTCGTGGATTGTGAAGTGCTCCCTGACAGTACTAGGGAGAATCCTGACCAGGGAATTAAAAATATGTTGTTCCCGGGTTTCCTTGTTTCATTCCTGGTATGCGGCGGTGACGAGTTGCCTGGCCTGGACGAGTGTGTCGTTGAGGTATCCGTTGTAGGTAAGGGAGTTGAGCTGTGCAAGTGCTACAACTTTCCCTAGTGAGCGGGTGACTGCTTGAGTTGTAAGCTTGGAAAATTCCGGCCATGTTAAGTCCGGGACGATCTTGAGTGCGATTGTGGCTACTGCCTTACCCAGCAGTGGCAGTGTTACTGCTATCTGCCTGTCTGTGTCGAAGGCTATGTCTAGTAGTGGTTTTACTATTTCCAGGTATGTGTGGATGTCATAATGTTCAGGGTCAAATTTGGGTATTTGAATGTGTGAGTTTGCTGCCATTTTGCCGAAGTTTCCCTTGTTCCCCTGTTGCCACCCAGCGGGTCAAGAACCACCGCTGGCCACCAGTGTTATGCTGTGTGTTTTAGGGTGCGACTCCTCGTCCCTTATACACAAAGCCTGGAACGGAATCCTCTTTCTAGACCGGTTGGGCTCTATTAAGGCAATCCGAGGGAACAGGGCATAAAAAGGCAGGGCAACAACCTTACACATATATTACCAACAAATTACAACTCTGACACAACATGAATACACACTTTACAGGAAAATAGCTATAACACACAGAGATAGACAGAACCAAGGGACTTGGGGGCAGGAGAGGGCTGGGGCTCATTGGCGGCCTGCGTCAGGATACCCCAGGTCATCAGGACTTCCGGTGGCTGACTGGAGGCCGACCCGTAGCATCTCGTCCAGGCATTATCAGAGGGCCGTGCAGGAGAGGGTGGGCCCTTCCACAGGAGTACCGGGAGGGGAGAAGTGGGGCCCCGGGCTTAGGGGCTGGGCTCAAACAGGGCCAGGAGGCGTGTTTGCCTACGCCTACTCTAGGGGCATCACTTGGGGCTGGAGAGGTCTCGCCCCAGGGTCCTAGGGATGTCTCGATTTGTCCCAGGGCTGCGGTCTCGGTCCTAGGCCTCCATCAGGTCTGGACTGTGGCAGCTCGGTGTGACAGAGTCCGACAGGAGCTGAGGTCGCTGAGGGTGGAGGGAGAGGGCTAGGACTCCTGATACCGAGGGTCCTTGCCAGGCCTCCTCCAGCTGCTGGTCGAGGGCAAGGACGTCTCTGTGGAGAAAGAGAGTGAGGGCACTTTCTTGAGCCCCTTGTTTTAGTGGAGCAGCAGGGTGGCTGTCTCCTAGGTGCGACGAGGTGGCCGTCACCTTCCCTCCTTTTATGGAGTTTGAGCAAGGGCAGCTAGTGGCTGACTCCTCCCCGTATGCGGCTAGGTGGCTGTCACTCGGTGTGTGTAAGCGCGGTGAGGTGGCCATCACTATCCCTCTTTTTACGGAGTTAGAGCGAGGGCGGCTGTTGGCCGTGTCCTCCCTGTGTGCGGCAAGGTGGCCGTCACTCTACCTCCATTTATGGAGTTATAGCGAGGGCAGCTGTTGGCCGTCTCCTCCCTGTGTGCGGCTAGGTGGCCGTCACCTGGTGTGAGCACGTGCGGCAAGGTGGCCGTCACTCTACCTCCTTTTATGGAGTTATAGCGAGGGCAGCGAGGTGGCCGTCTCCTCCCCGTGTGTGGCTAGGCGGCTATCACCCGGTGTGAGTACGTGCGGCGAGGTGACCATCACTCTTCCTCCTTTTATGGAGTTATAGCGAGGGCGGCGAGGTTGCCGTCTCCTCCCCGTATGCGGCAAGGATGCCGTCCCCTCCCCGTATGCGGCAAGGTGGCCGTCACCCGGTATGGCTGAGGGAGGGAAGCAGCAGGTGGGCAGCAAGTGACTGACTCCAGAATGCTGTCTGGGGCTGTAGGAGTAGCCCCACCTTGAACCTGGCGATGGCTGGTACGGCGGAGGTGTAATGAACTGTTACTGCTACCTGCACGGTGGCTTACCTGGGTGTGAGAGGGGCACGCGGGAGAGGTACAGGTTGAGCGGAGCGCGCGCCGCTCACTTCTGCTCCCTGGGTATCTCCTCCAGGGGTCAGTGTCTGGCCCAGGTGGGGTTGAGGGGAAGCTTCGCTATTCTGTATTTTACTTATATCCTGAATTTCAGTTAATGTACATGTAATACTGGTTAGCCTGTATTTTTGCCCTGTTCCTTTGGTATATGTTCTGGCCCGGTCTTGAAGTAAAGACCCCAAGGTTTGTGCCTGTGTCTTAAGGAGTGAGAAGTCGTGCCTCAACAGCATAGAGCATAACAGTAATATATGTGTAAGGTTGGTTCAGCCTAGTTTTTATGTCCTGTTCCTTTAGTTTTATGCACTAGACCAGGTCTTGAAAAGAATCCTACCGTAATAGTTCGTGATCAAGGTACAAGGAGTTGAACCCTGGACACGCAGCATAACAGTTGCATTAGGTTAGAGTAGGTCATATTAGGTTAGGTTAGTAGGGATGAACGATTAGTGACTAATTGACTATGAAGCCCAGTCAGCCTAAAAGTCCAACATGTCGGGTGGTTGTTTTCAGCTGCGTAGTCAGAGTCAACTCCTTGCCCTCTGAGCTCAAGCAGCTGACTTGAGTTCTTTTCAAGACCGGGTCTAGAGCATCCAACCAAAAGATCAGGGCTCAAACATAGGCTAACCAGTCTTACACATATATTACCACAAACGATACAAGTGCAGGACATGGTACAAGTGACATAAACACATAAGGATAGGAGTTGGGCTACAGGAGACCAGGTAGTTGCAGGTGTTGCCCTGATGTGGGAGGTGTCCCGTCAGGTGTGCTCTCTCAGGAGAGGCACAGGTCCCTGGTCATGTGGTGGATCGTCTGGTGTGGGCTGTGTGGCGGCGCCGAGGAAGGCTCCTCTTTGATGGGGCCTCGGTGAGTGTGGCACCCCTCAGGACTGGGGCCGAATAGGGCAACCAGATGCGCAGCTCTGCACCTGCCCTTGGAGGAGGAGGATGGCTCACTGGTGGGTCTGGGTAGGTCCCGCCCTGGAGTCTTGGGGATGTCCTTCGGTGGCTGGGGGCTGCCGTCTCGTCCTTGGCGTCGGGAAACTGTCAGGGGCTGCCTTCAACGTCTTGTCCTCGAGGAGTCTGACAGCAGCTGGTGACATCAGGGCGCCGGCTATAGTGCACACACTCCCGGGCTCACAATGGGGCCACTTCAGACACTCTGCAATAGGTATTCTGCTAGGGAGAAAGCTCCACCTCTAGGGGTGCAGGGGGAGCGAGAGGGGCATCCCGCTCAGCCTCTTGAGGAGTGAGGCGAGCAAGGGGTGCTGCCCTCAGAGGGAGCCACAGGGATAGCAGGCGAGGGAAGTCTGGTGGTCGTTCCCTCCCTGGCAAAGTCTAGTGCACATTCAGCTGTGGTTCTGCTTTGCCCTGGGAGGACGGGTGAGGGAAGTCTAGTTGACGTTCCCTCCCCGGCAAGTCCAGTGGACATTGCCGCGGTCCTGCTTTGCCCTGGAGGGAAAGGTGAGGGAAGTCTGGTGGTCGTTCCCTCCCCGGCAAGTCTAGTGGACGTTGCCGTGGTTCTGCCTTGCCCTGGAAGGACAGGTGAGGGAAGTTTAGTGGACGTTCTCCCCCTGGCGAGTCTGGTGGACGTTGCCGCGGTCCTGCTTCTGGTGGGGTCTGTAGGTGACGCAAGTCTGGTGGACGTTTCTGCGGGCCTATTGGGGATTGAGAGCATAAGTCCCACCCTGATTCTGACGAGTGATGGCCTGGCTGGAGAGTAGTCTGCCGGAACTGCATTGCTCTATCGGGCCCCACTGAGGGGAAGAGGGGCGCAAGGAGGAGACCACAGGGAAGCGCATAGGGCGCACGTACCCTAAGCCGTCTAGGGTGGAACTTACGTGCGCCCTATGCGCTTCTCTGTGGTCTCCTCCTGAGGTGTGTTGCAACACCTTGTCCATGGCTCCTTCGTGGGGTGGGTGTTGCGCCACCCCCTCCATGGTCTCCCGTCGGGGTGGGTATTTCACGCTGCTTGACATGTGCTTGTAATTCTGGTGGTTTTACAGTTGGTGCTGTATCTTCACAATTACGCCTTTCCGCGGTTCTTTAAAAGTTACCACAACAATAATTACATTATAGTTAGTTGAGAAAAAAATACAATTGTAAATTTTATACATGAGGGCTCTCCTGCAGTTTCATCAATAACGAAAAGGTATTCAGAAAGTCTGCAGCCAAACCTAGTTTGGTAGACTTCCTCTGATACTTCACTATATTGTACTAGAGTAAGAGAAGTTTGATATATGACCACATTTGTAGTGGCTTTCTTATTTACATATTTTTTTCCTCCGAGAAGAAAGAAACAACAGATACTGTAAAAGCCTCAATATTGAATGTCTTATTAGAACCTGCAGAGCGTTGTCATGGTAACGTGATATCACCGCTCCATCATGAAACGGTTGATATTTTCGCATTTTCACTTCTTAATGCTAATCATAAAGACGAATCATATTTAATGAACTTTAGCAACTACAGTATCATAGGACAATAATGAACGAAATAAAACAATAACAATGTTGATATATGATCCCTCTTTTATACAGAAGTTCCTTGTTTCTAAAGTAAAATAGGTTCCAGCAATATTTATAAACTAATACAATTTTCAAAGTAAGGAATTCGGATATAATATCTGATTTGCAGATAAAAATACGTATATTCATACTGTTATTTTTGCACACCATTATCTGAGAACTGTATCGGGCAATGAAAAAAAATTATTATTTTAAAAGTCTTTGCTTATTGTTGACACCTCAGGCTGTTAGTTTACTATTGATTTGTTTCATGGGTGCAGGTCATGTTGAATACTAGCGTGTTCCATACTGACACCCCTTTTTTTTAGGTATGATATCAATAAATTTTGTCAGTGTGTATGATGAGAAATCCCAAATGAAACAAAAGAAAGTACCAAAACAAGTGGAAAGTTAACTAAAGATTCAAGGGCAGGGGTGCGTACGATTTATATCTTATAGTAGTTTTCTCGGTCTCCATCGACAACAATTGGAGTTTAATGGCTGGAAACTTATTATTGATACATTTTTGACTGTGCACAATGCTTATAGGTTTGTGAACTATGTGGTCGGAGAGGTGTCACTATGTCTCTTACATAAGCGGCGGCATGATCACAAACTGAGTTGTAAGTAGAATTTCAGTGTTTTCGTCCTACCGGTAGTGTAGCTGGCCCTCCTCTTATTAAAGGTGGTATTTAGAGCTGCGGATGGTGCTACCACCTGTTAGTTTAGAAGTTTACCGTTAGGATACATGTATGGACTTCAGACGATAAAAGATGGTACAGGTAAATGTTACCATAACAGTCTACACTTAGCAACATTTCGGTATGCTAAGAGATGATACTCCCTGATTGTTTCTTGTATATATTTGGTAGTGGTTACTAAATTTCAGGTGGTGGCAGTCATCATCCACTCACCTGATGTAATGCTGCCTACTTCATCCTTCACCTTTATCATTATTTTTCTTTGTCTCCTCCTTCCACTTTCTCCCATCTTTCCTATCACTTTTATTACTCTTCTTTCCATTTCAGGTGTCTTGACATTGAGTGATAAGCCTACTGGTTTCTTGTAAGCCAGGAAACCATTTATATACAATACAGTGCTGGATGGTAGCCATATAATCCATACGTGTCAACAAGTGAGTCGGCTGAGGGTTAGCGTCCCTCTTCATAAAATCACTATCTCAAAGACAATCAGCCACCCTTTATGGGATTATGGTGTCTGGCTATAGATAGATTGATAGCTAGAAACTAAATTCAGTAATCTTAAATTGTAGGACAACCTCTTTAAAAAAAGCCTTACTTAAGTGACTTTGTAAAGGTGTATGGATATGTGTTTTTGAGTTTGAAGAAGATCCATCAATAAACAAAAAGAGATATGACTACCAAAGGGATAGGATAAATTAGGTTAGGATAAGTTAGATTAGGTGGGCATGAAATAGGATAACTAAGGTTGGGTTGTTATGAAAGTTTAGGTTAGGTTTGGATGGATAGGCACTTATAAGGGGAATGTCTGAGATGGTGTCTGTCCGTCTTTAACCCATCACGTCCCGACTGATTTCCTACCTCCGATACCCCCCAGTCCCAAGCAATTTTGGATTTTTTTTTTTTGGCTCAAACCTCCGTTTTTGGTGAGAAACATTGATAATTGATAGAGAAATCGCCCTCCTGAGCTTATAAATGTTGTTACAGGTGACGAGTCAGCCTTACCTTTTGTTCTCTTTCAGGGTATCTGGCCTCAAAGAAAATGAACTATGGGAGGGTAAACTAATTCAGGCCACTTTAAACTACGTATTTATTTATTTATCTGGTACGAATTTATGTGTAGTATGAGACTATATTGGTTTTCACACAATTATATAGGTAATATAAGCATTGTTCAGTCACCAAACACATCCACATATGGCACCTTCCTCTACGACATTACCACCTCATCACTTCTGTTTGTTTCTTGCTCTAGCTTCTTTATTTCTTTGTCCTCCACCTCAGGAATCACTTTCACCACGAATTTCGTCATTGGAGAGACTGTGGCACGACATGTCTTTACTGGCCAGGTCACTGCTAACAGGTAAATTGCCGAGTGTGGAGGGGAGGGGGGGTCAGGTGGGGCCAAGCAGTATTCCCAATTGACAGCAGATAGGGGAAGGTCTCCCATATAGGCTTGCCAAAAATCACCTGTGAAACTTGAAAAATGTGCAAATGACTGACCTTGCAATTGCACAACATACCAGTACGTCTATGGGTCTAGCTGTGACAAAACGCTGCGATGTACCCATACAATGTACCCATACGTCGATGGGACACCTCGGGTTAAGCACCACAAGAATGACATTCGTCTGTCATCGGAGCCATGAGGGATTGTAAACAAATGCTACTTTTTCAGTGCTTTTCAATACATTTAAAAGATGTATAAAACATTAAAACTTGAAAATGCACTCAGAGAATCCTTAAAGAATTCCATGAAGAGCTAATGTAAGGAAAAACAATAAAATTGCAAAGTAAGGTGGTCCCATGCCTACCTAAAAGTTGGCAAATTTTCATCCCATCTTCATAAGCTGATTTATTATAGGCTAGCTACAATGATTGTTTTTTTTTTATATTATTGATTTCACTAGACAGGGTGCCAACGAAGCCAGTGGGGATGTGAAAGATAAAAATGGTAGATTACTAGTGGAGAAGGGAGAAAAAGTAAACAGATGGAGAGAACACTTTAATGAACTGTTGAACACAGAGAATGAAAGTAATGCAAGTATAAGTGGCTGGGGAATGGCAGGGAGAAGGAGGGTTGTGAGAAGAGAGGAAGAAATCAGTAGGATGGAAGTGGTTGAAGCAATGAAGAAAGTTAAAATGGGGAAAGCCCCAGGAATTGATGGGAGTGTGTGGTGAAATGCTGAAGCATGGGGGAGAGATAGTAATAGAATGGATGTGGAAGGTGTGCAGATTGGCGTGGGAGGAGGGTAGAGTCCCGGAGGATTGGAAGTCAGGTATAATTATTCCTCTGTACAAAGGAAAAGGGAAAAAAGCAGTGTGTGGTAATCATAGGGGCATTTGCCTTCTCAGTGTAATAGGAAAAGTATATGGTAGGATACTTATTGACAGAGTTAGGGAAATTACAGAGGAATTAGTTGGAGAAGAACAAGGAGGTTTTAGGAAGGGAAGAGGTTGTGTAGACCAGATATTCATTCTTAGATCCTTAGTGGAGAAGTTTCTAGAGAAGGGCAAGAAGTTGTATGCAGCCTTCATGGATCTGGAGAAAGCATATGACAGGGTGGATAGACAAGGTTTGTGGAAGGTATTAAGAATATATGGGGTGGATGGGAAGTTGTTGAAGGCAGTGAAGAGTATGTATGAGGGTGCTAAGGCTGCAGTGCACGTAGATGGCAAACTGAGTGAATCTTTCCATTTGGAGGTTGGATTGAAACAAGGATGTGTCATGTCTCCATGGTTGTTCAATCTGTACATGGATGGGGTTATAAAGGAGATACAAGGTCGGGCAGTGGATATTGGAGCGGCCCTAGTGAGAGAGGGCACTGTTTGGAAACTCCCTGTGCTATTGTTTGCAGATGATACTGTGTTGCTGAGCGAAGACGAAGGGGAGCTGCAAGGCTTGGTAGATGAGTTTGGGAGAGTGTGTAAGAAACAGAATCTAAAGGTGAATGTAGGGAAGAGTAAAGTGATGGTCTTCGAGAGAAGTGAAGCCAGTGAATGTACAGTGAGATTGGATGGGAAGGATATGGAGAATGTGAGTGAATTCAAGTACTTGGGCAGTGTGATGAGTAAGGATGGAAGTCTGGAGGGTGAAGTGCTTGAAAGGGTGCAGCAGGGAAGGAAGGTTGCTGGTTCGTTGAAAGCAGTGATAAGAAACATGGAGGTGAGCATGGAAGTGAAAAAGTTGTTACATGACAGTATTGTGATACCAACTCAAACATATGGAAGTGAAGCTTGGACCCTGTTGGAAGGACAGAAGTCAAAAGTGAGAGCAGTGGAAATGAGTTATTTGAGAGGAGCATGTGGAGTCACATGGAGCAACAGACTAACAAATGAGGAAGTGAAGGAGCATTGTGGTGTGGTTGAGGACGTGATGGGAAACGTTAGGAGAAACACGTTAAGGTGGTTTGGGCATGTGGAGAGGATGGAGAGTGAAAGACTGACGAGGAGAGTGTATGTGAGTGAGGTGGAGGGGGCGAGAGGGAGGTGGAGGCTGAGGATGAGATGGAGGGATGGAGTGGAGAGGTATATGAGAGAGGGGGGTGTGAGTTGGGAGCGTGGTAGTGAAATGGCAGGGGACAGAATGACATGGAGGCAATTTGTTTGTGGCCACCCCGTGCGGGATTGAGGCGTCTGGCAATAGATAGATAGATAGTTTTCACTGTGCTGCCTGGGTACATAATTTTTTGTGCATTTTGATGAAGTCCTATGGAAGCTTACCTGTGAATGTACAACAGACTAATCTAATGTAACCCAGCCAGAATACTGTATCTTATCATGAATTTGTGCCTGGTTAGCCAGAGTGCCGTGATTAGCCTAGATCACATAATTTAGTTTTCAAAAGGCCTGTTTTCATAGATAAACTAAGGTCAAGTTGATGCTTTTTTGGTCAGTTTGCCTTTTCAGACAACCAAGGAATACTGATATTTCCTTTTGGCAGTACGTATGTATATTTCACCTTTTATTAATGTTTTTCCTCTTTAAATTGCTGTTGTAAATGAATATTAACATGTGTAATGCAGGGGGGGGGGGGGGAGGAAATACTGAATCGGTGGTCATTTACCAAATCAGTACTTTAATTGAAAAATATTGTAATTTTTATCACCATATAGGCTTATACACAATTATCTGAAATCCGATCAAAAATATGTGATCAATGTACCGGTAACTAGTAACGAATTCAGGAGTCAAAGCAAAAATTTGCCAAAGTTAGCTGAAGCGTTTCACCTGTAATCGACAATTCACATTGACAGACTTCTGTTCTGTGTAAATATTGATTTACAATGCAAATACCTTTATTTGAGCTTTAAATTAATACTGGTATTTACTCAAAATAAAAGTCTGTAAAGGTGTGTTGAAAATCTGAAGAGGAAATATCTGCTAACTTTAGCAGGTCTTAGCTCTGAACCCTGATTTTTAAAAATTAATAGTTACCAGGCATACGGTATATATTATTCACACTTTTTGGCCGTAGCTATTTCAGAGAATCAAGTTTGTGTATAAACCTAGCTATATGGTGATAAAAATTACAATATTTTCCAATTAAAAGTGCCGATTTGGTACCAGTAAATGACACTGGCAGGGGAGCTGCAAAACAGGCAGTGGTGTAGCAATATTGCCAGTGTAACAGTTATTGTGAAATGACTTCAGAGAGACACCATCATTTGGAATGGTATTACTCATTCCCAGTTTACTCATGAGATATTTTTGCTTAGCTCATCATAGTTATGAAGGTATTGCAGCCAGAAATTTCTCAGATGGTGGTAAGCTGGCAACTACATGAGTGGGACACTCTGTAGTCAAAGCCTCCATGAATTGCCAGATAGTCCAGTAAGCCATAATAAGCATGATGTACCAGTATTTGTGATAATTTATTTAATCTTTCCCCGTCTTTCTTTAGCCACTTCAGTTTTATCATCAAAAACTATTTTTTTGAGACAGGTTTGAGCCTTCCTTGGGGGCTAATACCATGGTGAATGGACTAGGAAGTGCATGAATTTTGTTCATAGTACTGTGGCCACCAGTACAGTACTGCCACTTTGTTTCCGGGCTCAAACGAGGGAGTGGGAATGAGAGAGAATAGAAAGCCAGGTGGCTCATAAAAACTAGGTGAAGCTGCTTGAACAAGAAACTTTATGGGGTGTTATTTTTTTTTTTTTTTTTAATGCAAAGAAGAAGGAACCAAAGACCAGGAGCCCACTAACCATTCATTCTAAGAAAAAACAATAACAATACAACAGTGAGCCAAATTCAAGATCCTTTCATTTCAAGATGCCTGGACACACTGCACTTGAAAGACTGGAGATCATAGGCAGTAGGAGATACAGACAGAGGGAGACAGTTCCAGAGTTGACCTGTTGCATAAATGAAGGACTGGGAGTAACGGTTAACTTTAGTATTAGAGAGTTGGACAGAAAAGGAATGAGAGTTTGTTGCTAGACAGGTGCTACGTGCCCATGGTAGTGGTGGAGGGGTGCAAGCAGATAGTTCAGAGGAGCAGTGACCATTGAAGTAGCAATCGAAAAGAGATAAAGATGCAACAGTGTGGTGAACAGACAGGTTGAAGGGAGCCACAAGAGGAGGAGAGTTAATGAGACAAAAAACCTTTGACTCCACCTTGTTGAGAAGAGCTGTAGGCTATGTGGGGAGCCTCCCCACACAAGAGAGTTGTACTCTGCACAGGGGTGAATAAAACCCATGTTTAAAGTAAACAGCTGTGCTTGGGTAAAGAAGTTACAGTGGGGCCCCTTGTATAGCAACCTTATTAGTCCGCCCAAATGGCTGCTATCCATGAAATCGCTATCCGAGGGGCAAACTTCTTACCTAAAAAAATTAATACAGTCCTGGAGTCCTTCAGCTATACTCCTAATTTCCTCCATTACCCATCAGTATCACGTCATATTTCTTCAGTACTGTAATAAGATAAACGTATACTACATATTCAAAAAATTATATTTTTCTTTTCCTCCACGCAGTATTGTTCCTTTGGCTTGTCACGTATGTATCGTCTGGCCTTTTTGGTCACTTTTACATTACCAGCACTTCCTGTTTTTTACCTGGGCCACCACCACCACTTGGGCCAGCCCCCGAAGTTGAAGCCATGATATTAGAACACTCAGTAGCCAGACAGTAAATGGAAGGTCACAAAAAACTTTAACAGTGGCAAGACTGTGACAAGTTGAATGAATGTGCGGTGCTTGGATAAACAAACAATCTTCTTCTTCTTCTTGGGGTAACTGTGGGGAGGTTCACCTTCCACCTGTCAGTATCGCCTAGATACCGGCATTCCCCCAAGAGAAAAGTAAAGGTAAAGGAAAAATTTAAAACTGTAAAACTGTAAAAAGTGAAGCTTGGACCCTGTTGGAAGGACAGAAGTCAAGAGTGAGAGCAGTGGAAATGAGTTATTTGAGAGGAGCATGTGGAGTCACATGGAGAGACAGACTAACAAATGAGGAAGTGAAGGAGCGTTGTGGTGTGGTTGAGGACGTGATGGGAAGCGTTAGGAGAAACACGTTAAGGTGGTTTGGGCATGTGGAGAGGATGGAGAGTGAAAGACTGACGAGGAGAGTGTATGTGAGTGAGATGGAGTGGGCAAGAGGGAGGGGGAGGCCGAGGATGAGATGGAGGGATGGAGTGGAGAGGTATATGAGAGAGGGGGGTGTGAGTTGGGAGTGTGGTAGTGAAATGGCAGGGGACAGAGTGACATGGAGGTGATTTGTTTGTGGCCACCCCGTGCGGGATTGAGGCGTCTGGCAATAGATAGATAGATAGAAAATTTGGTAGGTGAGAGATAGTTGGAGATTAGTTATAAGAAAAGCTTAAGTTACGTACTTTCACTCCGCATGGGTCAATGAACTGAATGACGATACTCTCACACTCACTATAGTGGTACAAACTTAAAGTGGTGCGTTGGGTGGGGCCAGACCCAGTGTACAGTGTTGCCACGTTTTCCATACTCTCTCTCTCTCTCTCTCTCTCTCTCTCTCTCTCTCTCTCTCTCTCTCTCTCTCTCTCTCTCTCCTGTGGGATGTGCATCTCCAATTTTGTTCCTTTTATGAGTGACTTACAAACTTGTGCTTTCATTTCTTTCTTTTGTTTTTATGAAATCTAATTAGATTTTGCGGCGCCATGATTTGTTTTCTTTCATTCAGTCATTCTCTCCCTCCCTCCTTCTCTTCCTTCCTCCATCTCTCTCTCAGCCTGACAATGCACTCAGCACTGCTCCTGGCCTGGCTTTCTCTCTCTCTCTCTCTCTCTCTCTCTCTCTCTCTTTTCTTCTTTTTTCCTCCTTTTTTTTCTTTTTTCTTTTTCCCTTTTGTTTATATCTATCTCTTTTGTCCTTCTGGTTTTGTTT
>JAGKTI010004993.1:32815-47371 GCA_018397915.1 Birgus latro
CTCTCTCTCTCTCTCTCTCTCTCTCTCTCTCTCTCTCTCTCTCTCTCCCCTGGGGGATGCGTCTCCCTGGGGAGACGTACATCCCTCAGGCTGCTGGTCTGCCTGCTCTCTCTCTCTCTCATCTGTGGTATTTTAAGATACATTTTGGGATATTTTCTTTTACATTATATTGTACATATTGTAAATTTTACTTTATTTCCACACCACACAGGAGATAAAAGTCTTGTGAGGAGTGGGCTGGCTGAGCTGTCATTCTGTCTGTGTCAAGGTCACAAATGAGTGTGACACCGACACGAGGAAGCCTTCCCCAGCTGAGACTGGGTCTGTGTGTTGCTGGTCACGAGGGTTAAATGTTTTTTTTTTTCACTAAGAAATTGGAATAATTTTACTTATTTTCCTGCACATTATCTTATAATCATAATTGTGACATTATTACCCACCCCAGAACTACGGTAAAAGCAGATAAAAGTGACAACATATTTTTAGCAACGCTGTAAAATATTTATGCCACGTTTCTGTATTGCCGTATGAATGTTTTATACATAATAAGTTTTCTGTTCTTCCATATATATTATAATATGTTATAATTGTATTCATATGTGTTTACCTTATTTGCGATGCCTTTTACAAATATAACAGCCGTTTCACATCATGGGTTTAGGAAACTTAGCACCACTGTACACAGGGTCCAGCCCCACCCAACGCGCCACTTTAAGTGTGTACCACTATATCAGTGTTACCAGGGTCCGACCTTGGCAACTCTGCCCACCTGCTCGCTACGTGTTAAATGCCTAGTGGATTTATGTTAACTGTACAGCATTAATCGCTACGAGATAGTTTCATTCCTGTTGCTATCCATGGATTCTCTACTTAAAAAGACGCTATCTGAGGGGTTCCACTGTACAGAGTCGGCATAGCACACTTAATCTCATGGAGGCAGGATTTATAAGAGATATAATGTGATCTTTCCAAGAAAAATCCCCAGAGCATGAAACCCCAAGTATATTTAAAGATGATGCAGGATTGAGCTGGATATTATTATATAAAAGTGGGTACTCGTGTGGAAGATTTTGATGGGTTGATAGGTGTAAGAACTGTTTTTGATGCATTAAAAACAAGATTACTTTTACCCCAATCAGTGAAACGAGCCAAATCAGACATTAGGTGTGCCATAGCCTTTTCCCTTGTTTGTTGAAGTAACTGCTGTGATAGATGTTGTGGGAAGCATATGGAAAGGTGAAGGGTGGAGTCTTCAACATATGAATGGATAGGGTTAGATGTACAGCTTAGAAGGTCACTGATGAATAAAAGGAGGAGAGTAGGTGAGAGGACAGAGCCCTGAGAAACACCACTGTTGATCGGTCTAGGAGAAGAACGGTGGCTGTTTACAACAGCAGCTATAGAACGACCAGAAAGGAAGCCAGAGATGAAGGCACAGATAGTAGAATAGAAACCATAAGAGGGCAGTTTGGAAATTAAAGATTTATGCCAGACTCACTCGAAAGCCTTTGAGATGACAAGTGCAATGGCAAAGCTTTAACCAAAGTCCCGAAAGTAGGATGACCAAGAGTCTGAAAGGAAGGTGAGAAGATCGCCTGTGGAGCATCCCTGATGGAACCCATACTGACAGTCAGAAAGATGGTTGTGATAGGAAAGATGTTGTTAAAATTTTTTTTGTTAAGAACAGACTCAAAACCTTTTGAGATACAGTACAGTAATACCCCGATTCCAGGTATATGATACCCCTAGATGCGATACGGTACCCTGGCTTAGCAATGGGGGTAGAAATACCACCATACCCCGCCCAACAAGGGTGAACATTGTCATTTTGGGGTACAGATTACCAAGCTTGATTTTTTTCCAGACTTATATTTGACAATTTTCAGATCAGTGAGTTATTTACAGGTGTTAGGCTTAGGTTAGCTTCCTTTACAACTGTTAGGCCAATTAGATTGGCTTTAAACTTGTTTTTGGGCACGTTTGGGTGGGTTTTGGACAATGCTGGGCAGGTACGCAAGTACTTGCGCAAAGTGCAATTGTGCACCCTTGCACTTCGTTGAATATCATTTGCGCATTGCACACCGCACGAGACCATGCGCAATACAGTATTGCGCTTTGCACATGAAAAGGAAGGTGCGCAAGTGCAAATTTAGTTGCGCTTGGATAAATGAATTTGCACTTGCGCATGTGCCTTGTGCACCTACATGTGGTCTTGGGAGCTGCCTGCATGGCTGGACAAGGGATGCGGGAGGCTCGGGCATGTCACGAGGGCTGGATTGTTGGGGGGAGGCGGGAGAGTAGTGGCATTTCTTAAAATGCTTCAACAGAGATAATGTATTTTAATGTTTTTTAAAATTATTATTAGTAATAAAAAATTATCAGTTAAAAATACATTATTTACCATATTAAGAGTAGCATATGCAATTCCTTACAAAAATCATTAAAACATATTATTTAAATATCCACAGCTTAGTAATTTATTAGGCTGCGGATATTTGATTTAAATAATATGTTTTAATGATTTTTGCAAGGAATTGCAGATGCTGTTGTATATCTATATTGAATTATTAAATAAAACATCTTGAGAAAATGCAGATAAAAGTAGAACTGGCAACATCACAGCCTTTGTTTCCCTGTCCCTCTCCACTTCGCTCACTCGTTTATATGAACTTCACGAGTTAACAACGCATTGCTCCAGTCCTACTGCCTTATTTACTTTGTGTGAAGTAATTTGTGAGTAATGGATGCTCCCAGTACCAGTAATACTGGCTGTACTGTCCAGTCTTGCCAGCCAGATGCAGATGGTGAAATTCAAATGATCGAGAGCGTGGAAATAAATTAGTTATTTGAGAGGAGCATGTCGAGACAGACTGACAGATGAAGTTAAGGATCTTTGTGGTGTGGCTGTGGATGTGATAGGAAGCGTTAGGAGAAACACATTAAGGTGTTTTGGCCATATCGGTAGAGAGGTGGCTTGCAGTCCTGACGGACCCAGGTTCGAATCCTCGCTGGGGCAGGGAACAGTTTAAGGATTCGAATTTCATTAAAATCAGGCTTTACTGATCTACCAGAAGACCCGCCGACATGTCGTAAAAATACCCCCGCTAATACCAATACACCAGTCCTGTATGAGACAGCCCTAGCATGTATTCAATATGGATGGTGGGTGTTAGCGCCGAAGTGGTGACATGTAGAGGTGTATGGTATGTAGGAGGACTGCTGGGCCTTGATAGCAGGCTATGAAGCCTATGCCCAGAGTCGGACACATAAAAAAAAAAAAAAATGGAGAGGATGGGGAGTAACGAGGATAGTCTATGTGAGTGAGAGGAGGGGGAGGGCAAGGATGAGATGGTGGGATGGAGTGGAGAGGTATATGAGAGAAGGGGGTGTGAGCTGGGAGCAGGGTAGTGAAATGGTGGGGGACGGTGACATGGAGGCGATTTGTTGTGGCCAATGGCCACCCCTTCGGGTGTAAGGCGTCCGGCAGTATAAAGAATAATAATAAATAAAAGTAAGTATGCTGATTTATTTAAATATCTCAATATTTTACAGTAATTCCCACAAATATATGCAAATGGTTTGCGCTAGTGCTTTGAAACATTGCTCAAGCTAAATATTAGATTGCGCACTTGCGCAAGTAACAGATACTGGAAAATAATAATGATAAATAAAAGGAAGTTAGTATACTAATTTAGGTAAATATCTCAATATTTTACAGTAATTCCCACGAATATATGCAAATGGTTTGCGCTTGCACTTTGCAACATTGCGCAAGCTAAATATTAATCAGATTGCGCACTTCACTTTGCGCTTGCGCAAGGTGTCACACCGCTGCCTAGGTGTCGATACGGTATTTCTCGGGAATAATATCCTCCCGTATTTAATACTCAGGGTAGCGTGGAACCGCCTCAACACCGGCAACGCGCGACTGGTGTGGCTTCACTAACACGCCACTACACACATGTACTTAGAACTGGGAACTGGAAGAAGTGAAAGAATAATATGGCTTTTCTAGGCTTTAATTACAAAATAGTATTTACAAAAATCAACAAACAATTCTGAGGTATTTCCCACCTCATTTCACTTCATATTAAAAACCGTGCCAAGAAACTGCACATACACATCCACTCTCAATTCACTTTAATACTAACACTATTTTAATAAAGCAAAGCCTTTATAAAAGTTCTATGCTTAAAAGCATTTTATATATATAATCCTATAATCAATTCCGGTGCCGTCACAACAAAGCACTCTTTTAATCACTCATATATATAAAGTTACACTGTTACCTTAATACAGGAAAAACACATTTAAATATATAAAGTCTTCTATCCTTCCGTTTCTAACTAGGAGTCCTCTTTTCAAGTCCCAGACGACAGACAAATATAATAGCACTGTCCACCAATTGTACCCGCGATTACACAAGCATGTACTTTTGACTTACTATCACTAGAAGTGCCCTCATTGCTGCCACCCTGGAACTTTACTCTCGGCTACTCAGCGACGTCTCCGCGCCAGGCTACGTCAGCTGCGTCTTTCCGTCACGATATCCGCCAGAGCTCTGCCCTAAGCTCTAGTCTCAACTGAGGTCTGTACCCCTGTCTGGCCTCAAGGGTTGCCGATGTTCACCAGCAGGTCACATGGTTGCGAGGTGGGTGATGGCTTCACTCATCCACCGCCCTCATCCACACGTCACCCGCGTGTCATCCACCGCAGAGGCCCTATCAAACCCGCTGCGTCAGCTTGCTCTCTCACGGTCTGAGACTGCCTAGCCAGCACTTTTCCTGTATAAACAACTTGACCAACACCATCATTACTCCTTCTCTCTTTCTCCCTCCTCCTTCCTCCATTTATTTCTTCCTCTCAACCTCCCTTCCTTATTCCACCTCCCTACACTGCCCACAGCTGTACACAGAATCCATCGAACCCCTATTCTTTCCCCCCGTCCGTGTTTCACTCGAAACTCACGCCCAGCAAGTATAGTTGCTTCCACACCTGCTACAGCTGCGTGTCTGCTTACACCTGCCTGAGGGGATGCTTGTCGGCTTCCCGACAAAGGTAGTGAACTGTGGATTGCGCATTGCGCTTGCGCAAGGTCCTTTTTCGTTTGTACTGCCCACCACTGGTTTTGGACTTGGTTTGGGCGGAAACCCAAGGCTGATAAACGCTTCCCATTACTTTACATGTTAAAAGTACCCCAATATACGATACCCCGCCTAACGATGGGGTTTTACCTAACCAATTACATCGTAAAACTGGGGTACATCTGTAGAGGATGTTAAAGCAATTGGGTGATCGTTAGAGGGTTGGGAATGGTCACCTTTCTTTGGGTTAGGCTGAATGAGAACAAACTTCCAGCAAGAAGGAAAGGTACAAGTTGATAGACAAGGCGAAAGAGTTTACCTAAGCAGGGTGTAAACACAGAAGCACAGTTCCTGAGAACAACAGGAGGGACACTGCCAGGCCCATATGTTTTGTTAGTATTGAGGCCAGTTATGGTAGAAAATACAGTACATCAATTGAAGACATTTTAATGTCAACCTTGAGGAAATATGATTGAGAAAGTGATGGAGGAACAGCACCAGAATCTTCTAAGGTGGAATTGGAGGAGAAAGTCAGGGCAGAGAATTCTGCTTTGTCAGCGTAAGAAATAGCTACAGGGCCATCAGAGTGGAAAAGAGGAGGGAAGGATGATGAGATAAATTTGTTAAAAAGGCTTTTTGGCAAGGTGCCAGAAGGAGTAGGAAGAATTCAGGTTGGAGAGTTAGAGCATTTAGTATGATATAGATGAAATTATTTTCACAGAGTGAAGAACAGACTTGGCACAAGTGCAGGCAGAAACATAAAGAAAAATGAGATTCAGAGGCGGGTTGGTTTCGATACCTTTTGTCGGCCTTCTCCTTGTTGTGGACAGCATTAGAACAAGTGTGATTAAACCAAAGTTTCTTTGCATTAGTCAAAGTATATGAGAAAGGAATGTATGCTTCCATGCCCAAGAGAATAACCTTTGTAATGTGCATGGCACACTCAGAGATGGCTCTCGCCATGGAAGCAACGCTTGTTCCAGGGAAAATCAAAGAAGAACTGCCTGAGGGCCTCCCAATCAGCAGCTCCAAAATGCCACAACCAACATTTCTTTGTTGGGTCCACAGGCCGTACTGAAACAATAGGACAGGTTAAGGTGATAAGGTTGTGGTCGGAGGAGCCCAACAGAGAGGAAAGATTAACAGTGTAAGCTGAAGGATTAGTTGTTGGAAGAGGTCAATTACGTTATGTTGGAACACTCTCCAAGATGGTCAGGGATACAGGTAGGATGCTGTAGAAGCTGCTCTAGTGCATTAAGAATAGAAAAGATGTAGGTTTGTTCACCAGGTGGATCAGTGAAAGGAGAGAGCCAAAGGTGGTGGTGAACATAGAAATTTCCTAGAATGGAGATTTCAGAGAGAGGAGAATGGATAGGATGTGTTCCATCTTAGAAGTAAGATAGTGGAAGAATATTTCATAGTCAGTAGAATTAGGGGATAAGTAATCAGCATAGATATATTTAGTCAGAGAATGACAGTAAAGCCGAAGCCAGGGAGTCGAGAATTCAGAAGAATCAAGTTCAGGAACACAAGTGCAAGATAAGTTGTTGTGTACATATACACAACAGCCACCTTTGGCTTTGAAATGAGTATAGATAAAGTAGGAGGATACAGAGAAGGGTTTGCTGTCACTTGCCTCAGACAGCTGAACAGCTTAGTCTTAGGTAGGAGGAGACAGTGAGGTTTAGAGGAGGAGAGGTGGTGCACAACAGAGAGAAAGTTAGAGGAAAGGCTGCAAATGTTGCAGAAATGATGAAGTGAGTCAGACAGTTGTTCCAAGCATCTTTCTTGATTGTTGTTAGGAGAGGGGCAGTTGGTGGGGGCATTTATGGTCTCCCCACCTGGGGACTATAAGTCTTGATTATTAGATGCCATTTTGGTTGAATTTTGAATAGGAAGTGTAGTGTATAATGTGCATGTAGTTTGGTGTTGCCAGTTAGAGAAACTTGTCTTGGAGAGTATGCTGGCCTACTCTCTGTGTTACTGAAACACTGAAAAGTTCAGCAAAGGGGGATGGTCAGGAACTAGTCTCAAGGGCTGATGAAACGTTCAGCTCTCCCTGTTATCAACTGCCCTGCTGGGCTGGTGCTACAGTCTACTCTCTGCTTGGTGCACAGTCTCTCATTTTTATGTAAATATCATCACTAATACTGTACAGTTTTTTAAGCTGATTCCAAATCTGAACTTATTTTGGGGGAAAAATTATCTTATAAAAAGTTAGGTTTAGTTAATACCGTAATAATGATTAGGACATGGAAGGTATGTACAAGATATTGACAGAAAAAATCTGTGCAATATGTGAGATGATGTGTGGGATGAAGAGAAGAAGAAAGGGGGTGCAAGGAACAGCATAGTGGAATGTAGAGGTGAGACAGGCTGTGGCACAAAAGAAGAAAGCATATAGTGAATGGATGAGAAATGGGTGTGGAGGAAATTGAGAGATGGGAGAGTTATATGTAGCGTGGATGAGAGAGAGGTAAAGAGATTAGTAAGAAGAGAGTGGATGAGGAATTTGGAAGGAATTTTTAGTGTAAAGTTGGGGGAATGTAAGAAAATGTTCTGGAAAGAGGTAAAGAGAGTTAGACAGGGTGATAAAAAGTACAGTAAATCAGTGAGTGAAAAAATAATTATGGTATATTGCTAGTGGAGAAGGGAGAAAAAGTGAGCAAATGGAGAGAACACTTTAAGAAATTGTTGGGCATTGAGAATGAAAGTAATGCAAGTATAAGTGGCTGGGAGAAGGAGGGAGGTAAGAATTGAGGAAGAAATCACTAGGATGGAAGTTGTGGAAGTAATGAAGAAGGTCAAAATGGGGAAAGCCCCAGGAATTAATGGTGTGTGTGGTTAAGTGCTGAAACATGGGGGAGAGGTAGTAGTAGTAGTGATATGGAAGATGTACAGATTGGCCTGGGAGGAAGGTAGAGTCCCAGAGGATTGGAAGTCAGGTAGCCTATAATTATTCCTCTGTACAAAGGAAGAGGAGAAAAAGAAGTGTGTGTTAATCACAGGGGTATTTGTGTTCTTATTGTAATAGGAAAAGTAGCTATATGGTAGGATACTTATTGACTGAGTTGGGGAAATAACAGAGAAATTAGCTGGAGAAGAATAGGGAGGTTTTAGGAAGAGAAGAGGTTGTTTAGATCAGGTATTCATTCGTTTGTCTTTATTGGAAAGTTTATAGAGAAGGGAAAATAGTGGTATGTGGCCTTCATGAATTTGGAGAATGCATATGACTTGGTGGATAGACAAGGAATGTGGAAAATATTAAGAATATATGGAGTACATGGGAAGTTGTTGAATGCCTTGAAGAGTACGTATGAGGGAGCTAAGACTGCAGTGTGTGTGGATAGTGAACTGAGTGAAATTTTCTATTTGGAGGTTGGATTGAAACAAATGTGTCATGTCTCCATTCTTGTTCAGTGTGTATGGTATATGGATGGGGTTATAAAAGAGGTAGCTGCAAGGTAGGGCAGTGGATGTTGGAGTGGTCCTAACAAGAGAGGGCAATGTGTGGAAACTCCCTGTACTGTTGTTTGCAGATGATACTGTGTTGGTAAGTAGAGATGAGGGGGAGCTTCAAGGCTCGATGAATGAGTCTGGGAGAGTGTGTATGAAACAGAATCTAAAGGTAGGTAAATGTAGGGAAGGGTAAAGTTATGGTCTTCGAGAGAAATGAAGCCACTGAATGTACAGTGAGGTTGGATGAGAAAATGGAAAATGAGAGTGCATTGAAGTACTTGGGTAGTGTAATGAGTAAGGATGGAAGTTTAGAGGGTGAAGTGCTTGAAAGGATACAACACGAATGAAAGATTGCTGATTCTTTGAAAGCAGTGATAATGAACAGGGAGTTGAGCATGGAAGTAAAAAAGGCACAGCTTGATAGTACTGTATTGTGATTCCAACCCTAACATATTGAAGTGAAGCTTTGACCTTGTTGAAGGGACACAAGTCAAGCGTGAGAGCAGTGAAAATGAGTTATTTGAGAGGAGCACGCAGAGTTGTGTGGAGAGACAGACTTACAAATGAGGTGAAGGAGCGTTGTGGTGTGGATGTGGATGTGAAAGAAGGCTTTAGGAGAAATACATTGAGGTGGTTGGCCATGTGGAGAGGATGGAGAGTGGGAGACTAATGAGGAGAGTTTATGCGAATGAGGTGGAAGAGAGGAGAGAGAGGGGGTGGCGGAGGATGAGATGGAGGGATGGAGTGGAGAGGTTTATGAGAGAGGAGGGTGTGAGCTGGGAGCAGGGCAGTGAAATGGCATTGGACAGGGCAACATATTGGCAATTTGTTTGTGGCCATCCCTTAGGCAATAGATAGATAAATAGACAGATAGGTTAGATAATAATAATAACAATTATTATTTAACCCGCCGAGTCCCACCGATGTACGATGCACGTCACTATTTTTTTCCACGGACAGACCCAATGACGTGCATTGTACGTCATTCAATTGCAAGGCCCATTGTGTGCACATTTTTCAACATTCGCAGGTGATTTTTGGTAGGCATATGTGGGAGACCTTCCTCTACGTGCTGTCAAGTGGGGATACTGCCTGGCCCCACCTAACCTCCCTCCCCCCTCCCCCCCACACTTGGCAATTCACCTGTTAGCTGTAACCTGGCCAGTAAAGGTATGTTGCCCCACGGTCTCTCCAATGACGAAATTCATGGTGAAAGTGATTGCTGAGGTGGAGGACAAAGAAACAAAGAAGCCAGAGGCAGAAACAAACAGAAGTGATGAGGTGGTAATGTCATAAAAGAAGGTGCCATATACTGGGGTTTTGGGTGAGTGAACAATGCTTATAAATGCCTATATTATTGTGTGAAAACCAATGTAGACTTGTACTACACATAAATTTGTACCAAATAAATAAATAAATAAGTAATTGAAAGTGGCTTGAATTAGTTAACCCTTCCATAGTTCAAATTCTTTAGCCAGGTACCCTGAAAAAGAAGGAAAACATAAGGTTGAGTGACACCTGTATCAACATTTCTAACTTCAGGATCGTGATTTCTCTATGAATTTTCGATGTTTCTCACCAAAAGCTAAGGTTTCAGCCATAAAACAAAAAGTCGAAATTCGGTAGGAACCTGGGGGTAGGCTGGGTAAAAAATCGGTCGGGACTGGACGGGTTAAGTATAAACACAAAATATCCAAAATGTAAGTTATTGGGTACTGTATGCCACAGTAAGATAGATAGATTTAAGTATAAACACAAAATATCCAAAATGTAAGTTACTGGGTACTGTATGCCACCATAAGCATTCAGTGAACACAAGTATTTTTGGTGGGTCTGCTCAGTGGTACTACTCTAAACGTAGCTGTAATGAGTGGATTTGTCAGGAGAGGAACGTGGTTTGAGGGTGGCACGCTTCCTTTATCCACCATAACTGTAACCTATTTATCTGTGTATGGAGGAAGGAGATGAATGTTATACTTAAATACAGTATTACAGTAAACTCCCAGTTATCCATTGTAATTCAGCTTAGCAAAATGCTAGATACTGCATATCCAGTGCAACATTAGGCTCTGAGCCAAATATTTTGATTCTATCTGTTTCGATCCTCTATCCTAAAAACTTTACCGTGAGTAACAGATGAAAACTAAGCATATGAAAATAACACACTAATGATATAGTACAGTAATACAGTACTGTACATAGTGCACTATTGTATGTGCTCACCAAGTGTTGGCATCGATGGGGAGAAACAGTACTGGGGGATTTGCATTTGTAAACAGTAGCTACTGTATACAGTACAGCACAGGGGTAGTTTAACAATCACAATAGAGCACTAGGACATGAGCACTGACAGGCCATTAACTTTGCAGTACAGTACAGTACTGTACTGTACAATAGCTTGAACACAGAACAGCAGAGAGTTTGTCAAAATATCAGGGTTTTGCGACCGCATTGTCAGAGTGCACAGACACATCTTTCCCCTACGACATCCACGGGCGAGAAAGAGAACATGGGGGTATTCTTGGCGGGCAAGATAAGCCATGCCCACGACGGATTCCAGTTGGCTGGCGTGTAACACTCATTTTCATTGGCTTCCGGGTTTCAGGATTTCCCCTGGCACCCGTTGGCTACCACTTATGAACCAATTGAGACCACTCACCGCCAGTGCATTGGACTGCTGGTTATATCCTGTTTCAGTGCTGGATTTAGCATAAAAATCACTGGATATTGCGTTTGGTCAGATATTGTGACGACGGATAATTGAGAGTTTACTGTAACTGTTTGTTATTATTATATCTAATTCCTTTTCTGTCTTTCTTTCCTTCATTCTTTTCTCTTCCTTCTGCCTGTGAGTGACTCTACACCAAGTGACAAGCCAAACTGTTTCCTGTTCACCAGGAAACTATTTACATGCTTGGTGTTAACCATATAACCAAATTATGGCGCCTGGTGGTTCAGTGAGTAATTAAGGCTCTCCAGTTAGCTTGAGCTGGTGCAGGTTTATATCCAAGGGTGGTTGGGGTGTAGCCTACTGTATTATTCACATAATGCCACTCAGGGATGAGTGAGGCTGGTTACTCTTATAGGACCAACTTGCCTAGGCCTGGGCTTCTGTGCTTCTCATGAGACAAGGTAGGATTGGATGGATGGATGAATATCTAATTACCCTGTTATATTATCCAGCCTAACCAAACTTTTTAAAAAATAATTTCTCCCAAAAAATAAGCTCAAATTTGTATTCAGCTTAAAAAACTGTATAGAGGATAAACATACAAAGTAGGCTGATGAATAGTGAATCAGAAGTGTGAGAACTGATGTAATATATTTATGTCATGAGAGGAGTGACATAATAGTGATGAAATTTACATAAAAATGGGAGAACATGCACTAAACACAAAAGATACAAAAAATCCTGCTCATGTGAAGTATGTTGCTTGCCCCTGGAGTTGACTCATTATGGGTTGAGTCTCATGCCACAAATATCCATTGAAATGTATTTGAAACAATGTTTTGGTATGCTGCCATGATGGTATGGAAGTATGAAGTGATTATAGGTAATGGTTTTGGGGTTTGGAGGTGTATCCCCTCTCATTTAAACCTACTGGGGAGGGGGGTGGCTTGCCCTCCCCAACCATCATAACCATATGTATCCCTAACGTTATAGACTGAATTTCTCTGCCAAGTGTACCAACGTGGTAGTGTGCTAGAACATGTATCCTTTCTTGTATATTTCAGTGAATAATACTACAGTTAATATTCATATGTGACAACTACATACAGTGTCTTAACCTGTCCAGTCCTGACCAGTTTTTTAACCAACTCACCCTCAGAACCCGACCGATTTTCATTTTTTTTTTTTTTTTTGCTCAAACCTCCGCTTTTGGTGAGAAACATCGAAAATTCATAGAAAATCGCCCTCCTGAGGTTATAAATGTTGGTACAGATGTCAGTCAGCCTTACATTTTCCTTCTTTCTCAAGGTACCTGGCTAAAGAAAATGAACTATGGAAGGATTAACTAATTCAAGCCACTTTAAATTACGTATTTATTTATTTATTTATTTGGTACGAATTTATGTGTAGTACAAGTCTATATTGGTTTTCACACAATAATATAGACTATAAAAACATTGTTCACTCACCCAAAACCCCAGCATATGGCACCTTCCTTTACGACATTACCACCTCATCACTTCTGTTTGTTTCTCCCTCTAGCTTCTTTGTTTCTTTGTCCTCCACATCAGGAATCACTTTCACCATGAATTTCGTCATTGGAGAGACCGTGGGGCAACATATCTTTACTGGCCAGGTTACTGCTGACAGGTGAATTGCCGAGTGTGGGGGGGGTCAGGTGGGGCCAGGCAGTATGCCTGCTTGACAGCAGGTAGAGAAAGGTCTCCCACATATGCCTACCAAAAATCACCCGCGAATCTTGAAAAATGTGCAAATGACGAGCCTTGCAGCTGACTGACGTACAGTGCACATCGGTGGGTCCGTCCACGGAAAAATGTTGTGACATGCATTGTACGTCGGTGGGATTTGTCTGATCAAGAAAAATGTTAACAGAAGGTGAGATGTATAAACTGCCAAAAGGAAGTATCAGTATGGTTGTCCAAAATGGCAACTTTTTTTTTTTTTTTTTTTTTTATCTCCTAACCCTCATTGTTTTTGTAGATGCTTTGTTCTTTTTGCTGATTCCTTCACTCCTTCATCAACAGTGAGGACCTGTGAGAATACCATTTGGGGTTTTGAGTGACAAAACACAAATGAAATGTTTGTGGCAGTAATAAGGGAAAAGCCACCGATTTCCATAAGGAAAAACACCAGAAAAGCCATAGTTAAAATAATGAGGGAAAACAACTTATTTGCATAAAGAAAAAAATCAGAAATACCTTGCCTAACCTAAGTGATGTAATCAAACTCAGCCAGACTTATCTAACTAGCTTAACCTAAGCTATGTGGAAAAATTGCAGTGTGAAGAAGATTGATATGGCAGCACCTTATTTGCTCATAATTTTTTGGAGCCTGCCCCATCAGTATTGTCTGTGAGGAATGGGGAAATATATATGTGTAGAAAATGTAACATCCCTGTTACTCATAGGTGACTGAAATGATACTAGGAAAAATTGTTATACTGTACTTGTTTGCCTGGTGCTATAAATATGGCAACATATATTGAGGAGTGTAACTGTAAGACTCAGTGGTAATACCATTGGTTATGTCACAGCTGATGGTTTTCAGCAGGACTATGAGAAGGACTTTCACCATCTATCCACAGCCAGACGCCTTATTCCCGAAGGGGGTGGCCACAAACAAATCGCCTCCATGTCACCGTGTCTCCTGTCATTTTGCCACCCTCCTCCCAACTCACACCCCTCACTCTCATTATGTCTCCACTTCATCCCTCCATCTCATCCTACTGCTTCTCCCTCTCACCCTCTCCACAACACTCACATACACTCTCCTCATTAGTCTATCTCTCTTCGTCCTTTCCACATGGCCGAACCACCTCGGTATATTTCTCCTAATGCTTTCTGTCACATCCGTATCCACATCACAGTGCATCTTCACTTTCTCATTTGTCATTCTGTCTCTCCATGGAACTCCACATAAGTAGTAACCTTATAATCAATCGATATGGGTACCCTATGTGTCAACAAGAACAAGTGGGTTGGCAGAGGGTTAGTGCCCCTTCTTGGAAAACAACTAACTAAAAAGACAAATAAAATGATAATGACTGCATGCAGTAAAAAAGAACTGGAAAACATCAACTGAACAGCCAAAAAAATATATAATAATGAAAAAAAAAACTGGGAACAATCAAAAGAGTTGTACTGAAAAGTCATATCAGAGTTAGACCATCTTTGTAATAGGTTATATGCACTGTATTTGGAGACTTCAGTCTTCTCAGTAATGAATATGGTAATCCCTCAATCGACCAGTGCACTGAGTGGTCCTGCCATCTGGTGGAAGTCAGAACTTCTCCCAGAAACATGTTTTGTGGGTTTCAAAGAT
>JAGKTI010004994.1:9079-45923 GCA_018397915.1 Birgus latro
GTATGCATTTATAATAATATATAACCGGTCTCTGAATGACGAGTTTATCTTGAACAGGTAAGGTTAGGAGTCGGGGGATCCAGCGTTTTGCCCTTGGCCTCTGATTGATGCTGCTACTGTGAGCAGGGCAATTGGTAGGATGCAGGTAGGGAAATCGGCAGGTGTGTCTGGATTGACTGCTGAAACGCTGATGGCTGCAGGAGATATAGGAGTAGGGTTAGTTACTGATCTGGTAAATACGATTATATATGAATGTGTTGTCCCTGACGACTGGATGATGAGTGTGGCAGTAAATGTGTACAAGTGGAAGGGTGATGCCCTAGAAAAAAGAAATTATAGAGGCATAAAATTTTTAGACCAGACAGTGAAGGTAATGGAGAGAATTCTAGAAGGTTTGATTAGAGAAGGAGTGAATTCTGATGAGACGAAGTTTGGGTTTATGCCAGGCAAAGGAACCACTGATACCATATTCATTAGCTTCAGGAAAAATATATAGGAAAGAAAAGGGATCTGTACTTTATTTTTGTTGATTCGGAAAAGGCCTTTGACAGAGTTCCTAGGGAAGTAGTGAAGTGGGCAATGAGATAGATTAGGACCGACGAGTGGCTGCTTAGGGTGGTTATGGTTATGTATGTCGGTGTTCGCACCCAGGTGAGAGTGAATGGAGATTTAAGTGATGAGTTTTCCGTGAATGTTGGTGTGCATCATGAGTCAGTCTTGAGCCCCTTATTATTTATCATTTGTGTTTGAAGCCCTCACACGCGACTTCAGAAATGGACTAGCGTGGGAAATGATGTATGCCGATGATTTGGTGTTATTACAGAAAATAAAAGGGGGACGGAAGAATGATTTAGAAACTAGAAAGATAGTATGGGGTACAAGGGGTTGAGAGTTAATGTAAATAAAACAAAGGTGATGGTATCTAGGGTTGGTGGCGGTAGAGTCATAGAAGAAGAGTGACCATGTGCGGTTTGCCACAAGGACATGGGAAGTAATATAATCTTGTGCAGTGTTTGTGATAAGTGGGTGTATTAGACGTGTAGTGGCATTAGAGGTAGACTGCAAAATAATGTTAATTTCATGCATATGGCGTGTCTAGGAGAGCATGTGGAAAGCGTCAGGAGTGATAAGATTGATCTAGATGGCGAGTCTCTGAGTGTGTAGAAGAGTTTTGTTACTTGGGAGACAAGTTATGTGCTGGAGGTGGGACTGGAGTGAGGTATGGTTGTAAGAAGTTCAAGGAGTTGTTGCCTTTCCTGGGACTGAGAGGGCTCTCCCTCCGTGCTAAGGGATCTATGTATGCGACATGTGTTAAGAGTGTAATGTATGGTAGTGAGACCTGGGCAGTGGAGGAAGAGGATATTCGCAGGCTCAAGAGTACAGAAATGACAGTGATTAGGTGGACGTGCAGTGCATCCTTGAATGCAAGGCCTGCGGGGGTGGGGGGTTAGGCTTACGATGGAAGAGCTAAGAAGGAGGATGGGACTGCAGTGTATTGACGTTGTGATGGTAGAGGTAGATTGAGATGGTCTAGGCATGTGAAGAGGATAGGAGATGACAACTGGGTGCAGAAAGTGAGAAGTGTGAACGTTCGAAATAGAGTTGCAAGAGACAAACTGAGAAAGACATGGGATGAGGTCAAAGACTGTGACCTCATGGATAAGGGAGTGAAGAGGGAGGCTGCCTGAGATCGAGTAGTATGGAGAGTCACAATTAGGTGACCAAGGCCGAAGCATACAGTCATGTTGGAGCCTTAATAAACGAAACGTAAACGAAACTAGTCGTTTCAGTGCAAGTGTGAATATATGTATTACCCTGCTTTTACTTATAATTGTGACAGATGAATTTCAAGTGACGTTTTACAAAATACTCATTTAATGCAACTATAGGACAACTAAACTTTGATCTCTGTAAAGTGTATGTTGTGGTTGGCAAAACTTATTATTAATCCACCTTAAAAAGGCAGTTCCTTCTTTTTTCTGTTTGCCTTTACCATCATAACTGAGTCCTCTCTCACCTGTTACCCCTTCAAGGAGAGGGATTTTCCTCCTGAATAATACACAGACGTTACCCAGAAGAGCTTATAATTTCTAGTTTGCTTCAACCAATGAAATGGTTAATAGCCTATCAGGCAATGGAAATATTAAGGATTTTAATTACTGCCTAATGACAGTTAATTTTAGCAGAGAAAACTCCCGGTAGGTAAATGATCAGTGTTCCCGATTTAGCCACTAATAATCTTATTCCCTTCATAAAAAAAATCAGCTTCGAAGGGCCAGGCTGTGTTAAAATGTATTAAACAGTAGCGAGACAAAAATCTGAATTATTTTTACTGGCTGACTCTCAGTTTTTCTTAGATATTAAATCTAAAGGTACATTTTTTGTCATTGCACGAATATGAAGTATAATTTTAATGTGTGTGTGTGTGTGTGTGTGTCAGACGACACACTGGGTCTGTCCGTCCGTCCGTCCGTCTTTCTCTCTCTCTCTCTCCGTGGTTCGGCTTCCCTCTCAGTGAAGACGGGTGACTACAAACAATAATCATCATAATTATACTGATGTGGTAAACTGAGCTACATACTACAGATTTCCACATAATACATGAATGACCACAAGTGTGATCTGGTCGTTACTTGTGTACAGTGTCGGTATCTGGTATGCAGGAAGTACGTCAGAGTTTTAAGGAGAGTTAGTTGGCAGTGAAAATTGTGCTCTAATTGGCAGTTGCCTCAAAACAGCAAAGACTTTTACTTTCTGCGAGGTTTGGAAGAGTTCATTTTTGGGGCCAGTTCTAAGTGCTTTTATCCAAACAGAAAACACGTTCTAAAACTTTATGCGCCAGTTTGCAGTATCTGGGAAACAAGCCATGGCTGGGTATGACGTCAGCATTATTAACTATGTACAGATGTAGGTTCCAGACTACTAACTGCCCTAGTGTCCCATCACCAAACGTTAGTAGAACACAGTGATGAAGTAAATGGACTGATGAAGATAGAAAGACCGAGGACGAGGTGAAGGGTTATGTTCTTACTCCTAACGGTCCGGGAACAGATTACGAAAGGTGAATAAAATCGTCAGAGGTGAGCTGCAATAAAATGTAATATGTAGCCTAGCTGAGGGAGGAGGGCTCCGAGTTGCGGGAGGTTGTGGTGAAGGGCTGTAACAGAAAGGCTTGGAGGTTTTATCGTGGTCACCTTCGATGAACTCTTCAGTTAGATTTCCGGTGCTAAACGTACAGGACATGGGGTGGTATCAATGAGTATTCAGTATGGGAAAAATGCACGTAATACTGTCGGGCTGAATTCATTTGAGTGATGATGAACTGCCCGTTATCAAGCGTTGCTCAGAAACATTCTGAATAATATTTATTTTTAAAGAAAATTCATGTGACCATTACCAGTTACTTCATCGTTGCCGGCAGCAAGGAACTTTTGTCTAAACATGAAGTTGCTTAAAAGGAGGTCTGAACCATTGATTGGGGTGATAAGAAACTCTGCTCGTCTGAGTATGATTGGATCACTTCTGGAAACTTAATTGTGGAACATTTAATGTAACACAAATAAAGTGAAAGGTACTGTGAAAACGGAGAAAGAATAAAAACAGCACATGGAAGACGGCATATAAAAAAAAAATTTACTCGGAATGACTAGCCGTGAAGTAACAGTGATATAGAAGTAATCATAATACAAGAATTTTAACAAAGCCATGTACGGTATTTTTTTTTCTCCAGGAAGAAGGAACCAAAAGCTAGAAGCCCACAAAATTGTTCCCTCAAAGAAAAAATTAAAACAAGATAGCAGAGAGCCAAATTCAAGATCCGTTCATTTCGAGATGCCTAAACACACTGGGTTAAAAAGACTGGAGGTAATAGGCAGTAGGAAATACAGACAAAGGAATACAATTCCAGAGTTGATCTGCCGCATACTTGAAGGACTGGGAGTAACGGCTAACTCTTCTCGAGACAGACAGAACAGGGAAGAGACTTTGCTGCTAGACGGATGCTGTGTACCCGCCTTAGCAGTGAAAGGATCCAAGTATACAGTTCAGGGGAGCAGTGACCATTTAAGTAGCGACAGAAAAAGGAGATAGAGGTGCAACAGTAAGGCGAGAAAACAGAGGTTGAAGGGAGGGTAAGAGAAGGAAAGTTAATGAGACAAAAAGTCTTTGACATCACCTTGTTATGTGGGGAGCCACCCCACACATGAGAGATGTATTATACAAAGGGGCAAATAAAACCCCAGTATGAAATCAACAACTGTGCAGGAGTAAAGAAGGCACGGAGTCGGCTTAGCCCACATAGCCTCTTGGAAGCAGATTTTACAGGAGAGGTAATATGGGTTCTCCAAGATAAATCCCGGGAGAATTAGACCCCAAGTATGTTCAGAGATGATGCAGGATTGAGTTGGATATTGTTAAAAATTAGAGGATACTCCTTTGGTACATTTTGACGAGTCGAAAGACGCATGACCCGAGTTTCTGATGCATTAAAAACAAGCTTACTTTTACTCCAAACAGAGATGCGAGCCAAGTCAGATGTTAAGTGTGCCATAGCCTCGTCCCTAGTCTGTTGAAGTAACTGCTGAGATGGACGCTGCAGAAAGCAGATGGAAAGGTGAAGGGTGGAGTCATCAGCCACTGAGTGGATAGAGTTAGCTGTAGGGTTAACTGTGCGGCTTAGAGGGTCGTTGATGAATAGATGGAACAGAGCCGATGACAGGGCAGAGCCCTGAGGAACGCCACTATTGATAGCTCCAGAAGAACAGTGGCCGTCTACAACAGCAGCTGTAGAACGACAAGAAAGGAAGCTAGAGATAAAGGCACAAACAGGAGGATAGAAACCGAAAGAGGGCAGTTTGGAAATTAAAGATTTTTGTCAGACTCGAACGAAAGCCTTTGAGATGTCAAGTGCAATGACTAAACTTTCACCATAGCCCCGAAAGGATGATGACCAGGAGTCTGAAAGGAAAGTGAGATCGCCTGTGGAGTGTCCCTGGTGGAACCCAGACTGACGATCGGAAAGAAGTCTGTGATAGGAAATGTTCTTTAATTTTTTCTTTTAAGAACAGACTCAAAATCTTTAGATATAATGGGCGTTAAAGTAATTCGGCGATAGTTAGATGGCTGGGAATGGTTACCCTTCTTTGAGACAGGCAGACTGAGAAAAAACTTCCAGCAAGAAGGAAAGGTACAAGTTGACAGACTAAAGTAAGAGAGTTTACCTAGGCAGGGCATAAGCACAGAAGCACAGCTCCTAAGGACAACAGGAGGGACTCATTCAGGCCCATACACCCTGTTAGTATTGAGGCCAGTGATGACAGAAAACACATCAGTTGAAGAAATTTTAATGTCAGCCATAGGGAAGTCAGAGGGGGGAAGTGATGAAGGAACAGCCACTGAATTGTCTAAGGTGGAAATGGAGGATAAAGTCTGAGCACAGAGTTCTGCTTTATCCGTTGAAGAAATAGCTACGGAGCCATGAGAGTGGAAAAGAGGAGGGATGGATGATGAAGTAAAGTTGTTAAAAAGGTTTTTGGCAAGGTGCCAAAAGAAGCGGGAGGAATCTGAGTCAGAGATTTCACACCATTTAGTACGAATAAAATTACTTTAAACAGAGTGAAGAACAGACTTAGCACAGTTCCAGGCAGACATAGAAGAGATGCTATTCAGGGATGGGCTGGCTCTGGTGCCTTTTGTAGGCATTCTCCTTGTTGTGGACAGTCTGTGAACAAGCGTGATTAAATCAAGATTATTTGAATTAGTCACAAATCAATAGAAAAGAATGTATGTTTCCATGGTGGACAGAATAACCACCGTAAGCATGAGGCACACAGATGGTTTTCGACCATGGAAGCAATAATCATTCCAGGGAAAAATCAAAGAAGTACTGCTTCAGGGCCTCCCAGGCAGCAAGTCCAAAGTGCCACAGCCATCGCTTCTTCGGAGGGTCCACAGGCCTTACTGGAGAGATAGTAAGGGTTAGGATGATAAGGTTGTGACTGGAGGAGTTCAATGGAGAGAAAAAATGAACAGCATAAGAAGAATTATTAGTTACTGGGAAAATATCAAGTATGCTGGAACTCTCTACAAGGCAGTGAGGAATATGGGATGATTGCTATACAAACTGTTCTAGGTCATTAAGAAAAGAAAAGACGTAGGCTTGTTCACCAGATGGCTCAGGAAAAGGAGAGGAGGGCCAATGGTGGTGGTAAACATTGAAATCACCAAGAATGGAGATTCCAGAGAAAGAAGCTGATAGGATGTGTTCCATTTTAGAAGTAAGACAATGAAAGGATTTTTCATAGTAGAATTTGGGGATACGTACAATACATAGATATATTTAGTCAGAGAATGCCAGGATAGCCGAAGCCAGAGAGTAGTGAATTCAGAAGATTCAAGTTCAGGAGCACGAGCGCAAGATATGCTGTTGCCATCTTTGGCTTTGAAGTGAGTATAGAGAAAGTAGCAGGACTCAAAGGGTTTGCTATCAGTCACGTCAGACAGCCAAGTCTCAGTGAAGAAGAGAAGATGAGGATTAGAGGAAGAGAGATGGTGCTGAACAGAGAGAAAATTTGAGGAAAGACCACGATTATTGCAGAATTGAACATGAAGTGAGCAAGAAGTAAGTTAGAGCATAACTGAAGAGACTGTTTTGGAAAGAGAAATGGAGGACAAAAGTGTTACCATAATAAGAAGTAAGAAATCTTTGAAATTATGAAAGAACAAGAGGAGATGTGGGGCATCGCCTTTGGTATTATGAAGGCTACGTGTGACGGTATTAAACGTAACAGTGAAGTAATTTCTGAAATGCTTTAATACAAAGTGATACTCGTGTTCATTCCCTATCAGGAATAAAAATATATCACACGGAGGGACATTGAAAGAGTGTTCTGGGTAAAAGAACGAAATAAAGGAAATATGAAAATAAAAAATAAAAAATCTAATTTGAGAAAACCGAGTTCTCCTTAGAAAAGGTAACATTGGGAACTAGAATATCAAAGTGCCAACTACATGGTGGCATGAGAGAAAGGAAAGAACAGGATAGAGGAATTATATTTTTTAATATACCAAACACAGATGAAACATGCTAACAACCAGTACTTCACTGTGAGGAAATTCAGAGAGGCCAGATGACGACAGTAATAATATACGTCACACTTCCTACAATATATATCTCAGCTAGAGAAGAACGGACCGCATTTGAAGAATTTAATTGGCTGCACTTTCTATTTAACTTGTTAGATAAGCTCAGACAAGCTTCGTTAGCCATCGCGTATATACAGCAGTTACACCAGTCGAAATATGATAAATATAATATGCCATATTCAGTGATCCAAATAATTTTGAATCTATTCATTACCCTTAGGAAGTTAATGAAGCCAGTGATTCATAATGTTCACCGGTATTTATCTTACAATAAAACAATGCATAATATTGCAGAATGACTATTGATCTTACTAATTAATCATCCATAATGTTTGCAGTAATACAGAACGATAATTGTACTGACTGGTGATAACATGGGAGGATAATGTTAAGCGTTCGTAATCTTACGTGTTTGGAACAATAATGACATTATGTGGTGGTACGAGCAGCCTTATAAGCTCCCAGAACGACAGCAGGCACTATGCTTTGAGCTGCGCGCGCGCATGTGGTGTATGTGTGTGTGTGTGTGTGTGTGTGTGTGTGTGTGTGTGTGTGTGTGTGTCAAAGAACTCTATTACCAGACGCCTTAATCCCGTAAGAGGTGGCCACAAACAAATTGTCTCCATGTCTCTCTGTCCCCCGCCATTTCACTGCCCTGCTCCCAGCTCACCCCCCTCTCTCATATACCTCGCCACTCCATCCCGCCATCTCATCCTTGGCCTCCTCCTCCCTCTCTCCCCTTCCACCTCACTCACATACACTCTCCTTGTCAGTCTCTCGCTCTCCATCCTCTCCACATGGCCAAACCACCTAAATGTGTTTCTCCTAATGCTTCCTATCACATCCACATCCACACCACAATGCTCCTTCACTTCCTCATTTGTCAGTCTGTCTCTCCATGTGACTCCACATGCTCCTCTTAAACAACTCATTTCCACTGCTCTCACTCTTGACTTCTGTCCCTCCAACAAGGACCAAGCATCACTTCCTTACGTTAGAGTTGGTATCACAGTACTGTAGCTTTTTCACTTCAATGTTCACTTCCCTGTTTCTTACCACTGCTTTCAAGGAACCAGCAACCTTTCTTCCCTGCTGCACCCTTTCAAGCACTTCACCCTCTAAACTTCCATCCTAACTCATCACACTACTCAAGTACATAAATGCACTCACATTTTCCATTTCCTCCCCATCCAATCTCACTGTACATTCACTGACTTCACTTCTCTCGAAGACCATCACTTACTCTTCCCTACATTCACCTTTAGATTCCGTTTCTTACACACTCTCCCAAACTCATCTACCGAGCCTTGCAGCTCCCCTTCGTCTTCACTTAACAACACAGTATCATCTGCAAACAACAGTACAGGGAGTTTCCAAACACTGCCCTCTCTCACTAGGGCTGCTACAATATCCACTGCCCTACCTTGTATCTCTTTTATAACTCCTTCCATATACATATTTAACAACCATGGAGACATGACACATCCTTGTTTCAATCCAACCTTCAGATAGAAATTTACTCAGTTCACCATCCACACACACTGCAGCCTTAGCACCCTCATACATACTCCTCATGGCCATCATCGACTTCCCATCTACCCCATATATTCCTAATACTGTACTTCTCACAATCCTTGTCTATCCACCCTGTCATATGCTTTCTCCAAATCCATGAAGGCTGCACACAACCTCTTTCCCTTCTCTAGAAACTTTTCCACTAAAGATCTAAGAATGAATGTCTGATCTACACAACCTCTTCCCTTCCTAAAACCTCCCTGTTCTTCTCCAACTAATTCCTCTGTTATTTCTCTAACTCTGTCAATAAGTATCATACCACATACTTTTCCTGTTACACTGAGAGGGCAAATGCCCCTATGATTACCACACACTTCTTTTTCCCCTTTTCCTTTGTACAGGGGAATAATTATACCTGACTTCCAATCCTCCGGGACTCTACCTTCCTCCCAGGCCAATCTGCACATCTTCCACATCCATTCTAGTACTATCTCTCCCCCATGCTTCAGCATTTCACCACATGCTCCATCAATTCCTGGGGCTTTTCCCATTTTAACATTCTTCATTGCTTCCACAACTTCCATCCTGCTGATTTCTTCCTCTCTTCTCACATCCCTCCTTCTCGCAGCCATTCCCCAGCCACTTATACTTTCATTACTTTTATTCTCTATATTCAACAGTTCATTAAAGTGTTCTCTCCAACTGCTAACTTTTTCTCCCATTTCTAATTTTATCTTTCACTCCCCAACTAATTTCTTTGGCACCCTGTCTAACTCTCTTTACCTCTTTCCAGAACAATTTCTTAAATTCCTACCACTTTACACTCAAATTCCTTCCAAATTCCTCATCAGCTCTCTTCTTACTCTAGCTTACTAATCTTTTCACCTCTCTATTCTTCTCTACATATAACTCTCTCTTCCGTCTCTCAACTTCTTCGATGCCCCTGTTTCTCATCCACTCACTTTATGCTTTCTTCTTTTGTGCCACAGCCTCTCTCACCTCTTCATTCCACCATGCTGTTCCCTGTACCCCGTTTCGTCTGCTCTTCACCCCATAGACCACCTCACATGCTGCACAGATTTCTTCTGTGAATATCTTGCACACACCTTCCACGTCCCCCATCTATATTTACCTAATCGCTCCTCCACTTCCCTCTTATAATCTGCCTTTTTTTTTTCCATCCTTTTGTAACTTTTCTACCCTCCTTGCACGAACTACATCCTCCTGTCCTTTTCTTCTTCTATTTCTCCATTTTGTTTGGGCTTTGATTCTGACCACCACCAAGTGGCGATCCGAAAGTCCACTCCCCCAACCTCTATATACTCTTGCATCCATTACACACCTTCTCATCCTTTCATCCACACACACATAATCAGTCATTGCCTTTCGTTCACTCAGTTCACCACATCCACCCTTCTCATCACTCGCCACGTATACCTATGGATCATCTTGTGCCTGAAGAGGGTATTAGCTATCACCAATACCCTCCCGGCACAAATGTCCACTAAAGCACTGCCATTCTCATCCATCTCTGCAGGCACATCCCACTCACCAACTACTCCATCCACCTTCACATTCCTTACTTTTCCATTCATATCTCCAATCAAAAACACTCTCAACAAAATAAAAAGTTTTTATTCGGCTTTAACCGTACTTGATGGAAGGGTTGAGGGACAGCCCATGAGTAAACATTATTTTTAAGAACGATAGTTTAGAGATCAAGGTCACAGGGTTAGGTCAGATGATGACCTAACTAAATCAACTTAAAGTTTTTATCCAGTTTAGAACAAACTTAGCAGATGGGTCACAGCAAAGTAAGTTCAGAAAACAATCAGTCAATGGTTAAGGTCACACGGCAGGGTCAAAGTTCGACCTATGTGGGGGGGTGTTTGCAAAATAATTCAGTTTCGCTCTAATTACTTCCAGAGTTGATGTGAGTGTTGAGGGTCAGCCAAGGAGTAAATTTCTTGCATTTGAGAACAATAGGTGTCAAGGGCCAGGGTCACAGGCCAAGGTCAACTTTAAATTTTCATCTGATTTAAACCAAAGATTTAAACCAAACTTTGTGGAAATGCTGAGGATAAGGCAAGAATAAAAGAAATCAATTTTGAGAACAATCGATCAAAGACCAAATTCACAGGGAAAGGTCAGATCAGTGAGCTTTTATCTGATTTTGGTCAGGCAAGAACAAAAAGTCAAGGTCGCAGTACAAGATCAAAGGTCGATCCGTGTGTCTGTGTGTGTGTAACATAACTAAAACAATTTTAACCCGACTTGGATCAAACGTGATGAATGAGTAAGAGACCTATTGTTCTAGAAAAAAAAAATGGTCAGCCCAAGAGGCTGACCATTTGTTGTTTTAGAACAGTAGGTCAAAGGTCAAGTCACATAAAAAGGTCAACTTAAAACAGTTTCTATCCAAAATAGATTAAACTTTGTGGAAGGGTTCAGGCTAAAACATGGATAGAGAGATTCAGTTTTCAGAACATTCAATCAGAGATCAAGGTCTCAAGGAAAGGCCAACGGAAAAGGTCAGTGAGCAAAGTTTAGATCTAATCTGAACCAAAGTAGGTGGAAGTGTAAAGTGTTAGGCAAGACTGAAGCAATTAGATTTTGAGAGTATTCTGTCAAAGTTCAAGGTCACAGGGCAATTCAGCCCTTCGACCAGTTGGTGGGCGCAGCTGTTGCATTCCGTCAGTGCTCCTTCTCTTTAGAACTGGGTAAGCGACGACGTAGAAAAGCTCTTAAATTAGGATGAACAATTTAAAAACACCAGTGAGAATGAGAAATAGACTGCAGACTACTGTACATAAATGATTTGACAACAAAGAAAGGGCAAACCCATAATAATTTTTATTGTATTTCATTAATGATGTCAATAACTGAACATTTTTCTTCCCCTCTGAGGTCCCAGCTTTGATAATACGGCCCCACCTCGTTTCCTGTCGGGGATGCCCTTCTGCTAAGTAACATCATGTGACAGTAACAACACTGAAATCCTAGTGCGTTAACCGTCTGGAAAAGAGTCTGCTCCTACATGTTGATAATGTTGCTCATACGGTTGATGTTAATGTTACTTAGTGATAATTATAATGTAACTAATCCCCTTCTCATCGCATCTTATCTTGTATTATGATGCTGCTGATGCCAGACGATTATATTCAGCTGAGTGAGTCATAAGGACCTGTGAGTGCTAAGTGCCGTTATTATAATGTTACAAAGTGTGTGTGTGTGTGTGTGTGTGTGTGTGTGTGTGTGTGTGTGTGTGAGTGTGTGTGTGTGCTTTGATATTACTAAATGGTGACAATTTTCCTATTAAGTGCCTATTATACACAGCCCTGCATTAATTTTGCTGACCAACAGATAACGCTATTGTAAGGTAAATCGAGATCGCTGATTCTGAATATGGCTTCAGGTTTTACCTAGCACGTCACGTTTAGCCATTCAATAAGATGTCATATTTTATCGGGAAAGCACGATTTACTTGCATGAATCTCGCATTTGCGCATTATCATTTATATTTCTGTTGTTATTTCTATATCTTTATAGACTACTATATATGTTTATATACTGTACAGTATATTATACATATTTGTTATATTCAGTTATCATTATAAATTTCATTAACTCCTGTGAGCTGGCGTGGCTGCTCAGCTCGCTCCATGTAACTGTATTGCTTATTTGTTTTTCAATAGCATGTTGTAACTAGAACGGCACTCAGTAGAGCGCATACCTCCGCCAAGGCCCAACATGCAGCTGGAAAAAGACTACCCCCCTATAAAAGCATATTAAAATCCGCTAGATCCGGAATTATATATGGATCTGCGCCACACTACACATTCTTAGATACCAACATCCTAAATATACCTGATTTTTTTTTTTTTTTTAATCAAGATCCATGCAATATTCACCGAAAAGTTTACGAAAATGTCGAAAAACGCCCTCTCGCAATGTTAAAGCAAGTGAAAAAAAAAAAATCCGGAGTCCGCACCTTTATCCGGATCCACACCAAAATTTATCGGAGTCTATTCTAGGCCAAGGCCCATTCCTCTAACAAGTTTCGTGGAAATCCGTCCAGTAGTTTTTGTGTAATCTTGCTCACAAACCAACCAACGAACAAACAAACAAACAAACGGACAGGGGTGAAAACATAACGTCCTTGGCGGAGGTAATTATGGCAACTAACCGAAGAAAGTGTAAATTTGACCTAGATATCTTTTGTTACATCCGAAGATGTCTTGCTGCACCAAAACAGCGGACCCAAAATATCAGACTTTGTTAGAATAGCAAATCACGCATACTTTGGAATAAAACTGTGTGATCGAAATAAACCTTGGACTTCTCATTCAGACAGCCGATCTTGTGTTCAAAACCAGAGACAATGGACCAAAGGAAAGAAGAGTAATTGCACTTGTCTGGAGGGAGCTGCACAATCATCTCGATGATTTGGATGATGAAGGAAACAATTTTAAAAAATCTTTGTTCAGAATTCCCCTGCTACGACAGATGAAAAACTGAAAGGTGGTAAATTTTATGGCCCTCAGGTAAGACTACTGATGAAAGACCAGCTGCTCCAGAACCCAGTGAAAACAGGTGAAAGAAATGTATGCACTGCATTTGCAGCAGCTGGATGAAATTTTCTTGGATCTACTAAGCTGGAAACTATCATCACCTTGTTAAAACTTTACTCACATTTCACAAGTAAGAAATATACGTTGTAGCTAATTCTATAACATTACCGCCCTCTGGGGAGGGGCGGGAAGATTCTTCCCCAGTATCCATGCATGATTGAGGTGACTAAAATAGGTCCATTTATCTCCAGCCTTTCTCTCTATGTCACTTTCTTTTAGATATTTCCATGTTTCTTCCGGCCTTTATCAATCTGGACATTCGGTTTCATGCCATGGATAGTCTAAGGACTTCCCACACCAATTCAGCACCGCTACTTCGATGTAAAAAAGCTTCAACATCACCATCACTTCAACCACACTATCTTTTCCCTTTCTGCCATTACCTTTCCCCTCCTTACTGCCATAAACGTAAGTTCTGCACCGCAGCAACCTATGGCGTTGTTTCATACTCTTGGCTAAATGTACCCCATAATATTTATTGAACCAAGCAGAAAAAACTTCATAATCCATATACGTTTTTGTATTATAAGTGACGAGTGCAGAAGTTTCAATATAGCGGCCAAAGTCACACTCTCGCTGTGGAGATAGCCCCTCCATACTTCCTCCATACTACAGAGCTCAGTGCTTCCTGCCCTACACACACACACACACACACACACACACACACACACACACACACAACGACACGACTATACTACGGATCGAGTCGAAACTAAGTGATGTTAATTATAAAGTTAAGGAGTGGTGGTTATTACGTTATAAAGCAATAATAATGCTACTAAGTGGTAGTAATTATAATGTTACTAAATGATCATTGTTACCAAGTGGTAACCATTATATATGTTGCTTATTTCTGGTTTCAAAATGTTGATAGTATGATAATAAAGTTGCGTTAATGACGAGAATATAGCCAAAAGTACATTAGTCATAATTTTGGTAGCATCAAGTACAGGCAGTCACTCCCTCCCCACCGTCCGCACGCCCCGTGGGACCCTGCAGCCGCCAGGGACACCATACCTAGTCAATACATGTTATAAAATTCACGTTGCACTAAAGGTGAGGCCGCCATCGCATCAGCTGCCACCACCACCGCCACTGTTCCCTACCCTCTATGCACTCGACCTCATCTTACTCTCCAGTCTCTACCTCACCCTCCACCCTCGCTCTTCCAATTCGTTCTATATTCTCTCCCACTCCACCCTCTTTCCAGTCCCACCTTTATCCACCCAGACTCGCTCTCCATTCTATTCCTTTCCACCCTTCCGCTTCCTACTGTGTCTCTAATCCTCCACTTCACGCTCACCCTCCTATCTCCTCCTCTTTTTTCTACATTTTTCTCTCACCCCCTCCACATACTGTACTCTCGTATTTCACCCCATCTCCCTCCATCATCTTTTTCCATTTCTCTGTCTCTCACCCTTCGTTTCTCCCTCACCTTACCAACCCTCCACTTAGTTTATATTTTTTTATCTCTCATCCTGAATTCTTCCTCATCCCCCCTTTCTATTTCCTCTCTCTATATTTGTATGTTTATCCTACATTCCTCTCTACTTCATCCATATTCTTTCCAGTCTGTTTCATCCACCATTTCTCTCCTTCCCACCCATCCAAAATTCTTTTTCTGTCTCCCTTTCTTTCACCCTCCACTTTTCTCTCACCCCCCCATCACTTCGTCATTTCTTCTGCTTCTCAAATTTTCATCCTTACTTCTCTGTCAGCCACAAAACACCAACACGCTTTCAACTTTCTTATCACTCACACTACGTACTTGCACTCTCACTTTTCCCAACTCTTCACTCTCACCGTCCACCCTCGCAATCTCCCACTTTCTTTCTACTCTTCTGTCTCATAGTTTACACCCCTATCATCCATCTCCATCCCAACTCCACCTGTAGTCAGCCTTTCCCTCCCACCCCCCCCCCCCAACTTTCTCTCCGAACACTATATACCTTCTTTCTGCCTGTCTGTTTCTCATTTTTCAAAACTCTTATTTCGTAAGCTTACCTTTTCTTTCAAGTTTACCTTCCCTCTCCACTCTTCTCTTACCCTCCCATCCCCTCTGTTTTCAAACGCCTCCTCTATATCTTATCCTCTGTCACTCTCTCCGTTGTATTCTCACTTTTCTTCACCTTCACCATCCATTCTCTCTCTCTCTCTCTCCAACTTTTACCCCAGTCTTCTATATGTTTCTCTCCCTACTTCACATCATATCGTATACGGTAATTCGTCTTTATATTTCCTACTTTTAGTCCCACACGCGCCCTCATGACTGCCTCAGCCTTTTCCGCATTTGGTCCACTTTCATCATCCGACCCATCCTCGACCCCGTTGCAGTCACTTTTTAATTATCGTCGTATCTTGATTTCTACTTTGTTTCAATGTAGTCAACAAATCCTTGACTTCCGTTTCCACTTTTCCTTTTTAGATTATGTACTTAACATCAGTACAAGAACTAACACTCTGAGGAACGTGGTCGCTAAAGGCTAAGCAGAAATGGGCGCAAGAGATCAAAATGAGATACACCGGCGCATAAGCGATGCAAGATTATCCTTACTTGGCAGCATTATACAATCAGTAACTATACAACACAAACGCAAGAAAAAAAATACACATACTTACTTCTAAACCATTCTCACCGTTCACCACCTTGCAATCAACCTGTATGCAGCCTGCTTCAACAGTTAACTAGAGTCCACTCCTCTATCGCCTTTTTATACATCTCTAACCTACAAATGCAGTTCAGACCCATCCCTCGTTCTCATCTTTCACCCACCCATCCAGTCGGTTTCTCCCCACATGCAGTTAATCTACTATTGCCCCACGTTCAGCCTTACATCTCTTCTGTCTTTCTTTCCTTCATTCTTTTCTCGTCCTTCTGCCTACGGGTGACTTTACACTCCCTCTTCTGTCTTTCTTTCCTTCATTCTTTCCTCTTCCTTCTGCCTGTGGGTGACTCTGCACTGAGTGACAAGCCAAATGGTTTCCTGTACACCAGGAAACCATTTACTACGCTGATTGGTAACCATATAACCAAATTTTGGCGCCTGGTGGTTAGTGGGTAATTACTACGCTCCAATCGGATTGAGCCGGTGAAGGTTCATATCCAAGGAGTGGTTGGGGTTTATAGCTCACGTAATGCCACTCAAGGATAAGTGAGGCTGGTCACTCTCATCTTAAATGTCAGGACCAACTTGCCTAGCCCCGGGCTCCTACGCTCCTCATTGGGCAACGTAGGATTCGATGATGATGATGATATGACAAACCTTCAACACACTTTCATCATCTCCCTCACCCAACAATTCCGTCCGTCTCCTGTCCTTTTCTATTCTCATTATTTCACACCTAGCGAGCAGTCCTAAAATCACTGCATCCTCTCCCAAAAGTTCCTTTCGACTCTCATCAGTTTCTCTTCTCATTTACATCCATCTTGCAATCCACTTTAATCCCTTCCCTAGCCAGAAGTATCGTTCGTATCTCATCGTTTCCTGTTCTCATTTACACCCAACCAGCAGTTCACTTTCGTACCTCCCCTATCCATCATTTCCGTCCGTCTCTCATCCGTTCCCATGCTCTCCCACCACTTCACCCTCACTCTCCGATCACCCCATCCCGATGCTACCTGCAGCGCCTCCCTGTCACACAAAACATGCTTAATGACGTTTTCGCATTAATCAGATTATCACCAAATTATTTTTATTTAAAAAAGGGATTAAAGAATCCCCCGAGCTAGACCTTACAGTGAGATCATATAGCCCCGCTAGGTAACAGGAGGGCGCTACCCCTCCCGGCACGACAGTCCCGGGCGCGGCTCGAACTCGCGACCCCCCGGTCCCGAGCTCGATGCTCTACCTCTGAGCCACCGTGCCCCCATTATTATAATTTAGTGGCAGGATTTAGCGACAAAAGTGAAGGATTATTCTACTCTCCAGTCAGAAAAGCGTCCCTTAAAGTAAATTAAGTTAACTGAAGGTAGCAAAAACAAGCTAATAAAGATCCCATCATGATGAAGGAGCTCAAGTCATCCACTCTCTACCCCAAGTAATTTAAACATACGTTTCACACAAAGAGCATAGATTATCCACGCTCATTTCTTACACACACACACACACACACGGACATAACTTTTTGGATACTCGAGAGCTAAAATTTCACTAAAAAACTTACACACGCACCCAGCATCTGGAGGTACGTACGCTCGAGGAAAGTTCCGGGTACTACCCCGTACCACAGGGTCGAACTTCCTAAAGTGAGACCTGTGGTAGCGAATCAGTAGTTAGGCACACGCCTGTCTGGTAACTGTGAGTGAGAAAGAGGGGTGAGATGGGAGAGGGATTGGTTTCGGTAGGGGGGACGGGAAGAGGGGGGAAGGGGTCAGGAGATAGGGTCCGATTCGTGGAGGCGTGTGCTTTAAGCAACAGAAATGTAATGCCCTCTCACAATACGGAATAAAATAAGTATATAGGCATATTAAGTATAACTGATGAGATTATTAATGCAATGCATGTTACAAACAGTAGTGTTTGTATTTGAGCGTAGTGTGAACCTGCTTTCATATTACAGTATTTCACGCCTTACACATTATACATCACCCATTGAAACACTTAACCAGTATTACGACTACCAGACTGTATTAGCACAGTAAAGGCATCCATGCTGAGTATCCGTATACCATGTGCATTGGATTCATATGAACCTATACATTACTCTATCATGGTGTCACAATGTTTTATGGCTGACAGATCTGCGAGTAGTGAGCGTTATTATAAAATCACTTTCTGTCATCAACCAATATGGTGAGGTATGACATCAATTCTTATTTCATTTCTGTAGAAATTCCAGGGAGGTTAAACATCATGGTATATAACTGACAATTAACATTAAAACAAACATTTAACATAACTGACAATAAATATTAAACATTAAAACAAAACATAGGAACATAATATATATTCTTCAATATTTACCATAACATGGTATGGTAAATAACATCAGTTATACGGGTCCGGCATGTCTTCTTTCTCGCACCTCAGTAGCCAGTCCATCCAGCCTCCATCTGGATAATTGCATGCAACGTGGCGGGCATGCTGTTTACAAGTGTCCTTAGTAGGTGAGGCCTTGTCCTAAGTAATTCCCAGGCTTCCTTAGTGTGTGCAGGCCTTGTCCTAAGTAATTCCCAGGCTTCCTTAGTGTGTGCAAACAACTCTGCAGGGGTCCTTTCCCTCCCTTGTTCCCATGTATGGATGGTATAAGCCCACACATGCTCTATTGGGTTTATATCGGCCCCCTTACTTGGTCAGTCCAGCAGCTGAATGTTTTCATGTGCAGCAAACCACCGCTCTACAGTTCTGGCTGTATGTACGGGGCACCGGTAGTCTGTCTATATACCAAGGTTACTTCCCCAAAAGAAAGTGAGGTAGAGATCGTGCACGAAAATAATGGGTCCAGGAGGAAATGGAATATTCCTCTTCCGGAGAGGGAGCAAGAAGAAGTTCTCTAGAATGTCGACATACTTTTCAACTGTGAACAATCTTTCAGTTCTTGTCACGTCCCCTACACCATGGCCGACACATACCCCCACACATTACACGGAATGTGTCCACGGCGGGCATCCTCGTAAATATGGCAATGCTCATATCTGTCGAAACATCATTCCTGTCAGATATCAGTTGAATGCTAATTACCAAATTATAATCATTAAAATACAGTATCTTTTTCTGTGGGCATAATTATTACAAAATAACAAAGCTGTGAGTTAAATTTCAGATGTGTAATTAATAAAATCCCAAGAGAAATAAAACTCTGTTACCCATGACACTATACGAGAAGGTAATTAGTACAATTATTATACGTAGGCGATGGCCAGAAGGCGGTTGTAGATAAATAACTCCAGGGAAGATTTAAATATAATTTGGAGTGATCTTCGTTTTTACTGTCTTCAAGGGAAGATCAAGATTAACTTAGTGTATGCTAGATAACTCTAGGGGCTCTCTTCTCCCACTTCTTGCGTAGGCGTTGCCCCTCTGCCCTCCCTCGTCAATCTGAATCTCGTCCTGTCTTTTCTGGTCTAAGGAAAAGCTTTGTCACGTGGACTTTGCGTGCCCCAGATCATTCTAGAACACTGTATGTGTGTGTGTCTCTTCCTTGGTGACAAAAGTGCGAACTATGTCACTTCCTAGTGGAGCTGATGATACAATGCACTCTAGCCTTCCTCAGAGAAACTGTAAACGTCATTTCCTTCCCCCCTTGTATCGTACTCACTCTCTCTACCTCTTTATGATACACAACTAATATTTAGGGTTATGACACCGCTTGGTCACGCCCAACGGCTGACCCACGACGCATTGGAATAGTTACACATAGTAATATGGAATAGTTGTAAATATGTTTTATATGGAAGAGATTGAGCAAAAATTTCAGGTATATTGAATATTGTATAGATATTTGCCTATATGGAAGTGCTTTACAATGCTAAGAGTACAGCAAAAGCTACTAATATACATATCTGTATAGCATATATATGAATTATGGTGACATTGTTATAAGAATTACATTAATTCGCTTTTTTTAATATAAAAGTTTCTAGTTGAAATATTCACATATGTACAATCTGTCTCTACTCAGTGGGTCTCACTTGAATGTTCACTCTTCCCTCCTTGAAAAGGGACTCGAGATTGGCGATTCTTCTTTGCATTCTGTGCATAGCCAATAGTAATACACCAAAAACAATGGAAAAGATCGCAAAAACAGTAGGAGCTGGGCTATACACATAGTAGGGGTTGAACATACTTATACTCAATTCTTCCCAGGGCTTCACTGTATCATTAATTAATTTCATAGTCTCAAAATCAGGTGAAGTTAGCTTAATATTTGTGCTCATGTTCAAATTCATCTCAGGTAGTGGTTGGAAGTATTTGTGTGTGTGATTAAGAATGGCATAGTGATTGTTTGTAGCTAGGCTGGACAGGGATGGTGTAAATACAGCACAGTAGTCAGGTGCTATGTATAATCCTGATGCCATGGTACGAGATGTTGGTGTATCTGGACAAGCTATGAAAACTGATGTGTTATGAGTGAAGTAAAAGAACTGAGAGTGCCCGATGCGCTTGTGAAGGATATGTTTATCTGGCGACAAGATGAAGTTACATTGATGGTGGATGTCGTAATTTTTTATGATGGCCATTTCATAAGAGACAGTGCCTTTAGGCTGAAAGGTGAAAATGTACGCAGGACAAAGATGAATAGCATGTAAGGATGTACGACATTTATGTTCAATTGTAGAGTGACTGGCGAACGTAACTGTGTCTTGTCTCCTGGAGACCATGAATAGTTCGTTGTTGGTGATGCTGTTGATGATGACCAAAGTGCCATTATAATTAGAAGGAAAAGGGTATATTTGATAGACTGTGAACATATCATCTGTTATGAATGGTACATGAACAATAATTGATGTTGGAGTTAGAGTTGCTTCCAGAAATGGGTAATAAAGCATAAGGTTTCTGCCCTGGAATAAAGGCTTCAAACTATGTTTATGTATGCCTTGACATGATCTGCCGCGGGTCATGGAGTGGAAGCAGATTAGTGTTGACTTTGCCATTACCTGCATTTGCTATATCTTTCATCGTTGCCTGATAATGAACTCTAAAGTTATCTACCTGCAGTAGTATTGTCAATGTGTTCCATGATTACTGAGAAATGCTGAAATAGTGTTACCTTCTATGGCATCTTCTTGTCCACACTTTGGTGAATTATACTTTCTGCATTTTTGAGATTCTTAACAATGGTCATGACGTCTGAGTTCCTATTTTCGACTAGTTTATTTTGATATGTTAATACTTGAGCAATCTTATAAAATTTGTTGTTTATTCTAGAAGATCTTCTTCCGTGGCCAATCCAAATATGTTTCCTAAAATCGCACCACCTAGATCGAACAGACCGCGTTTCCCAAGTCCATGTGTGATGTTGTTCGAATCATAAATGCTTCTGTTCCACGAGATGGGAGATCTTGGATCAGGATATGCATCGTCGTCTTGGTAAATTCCATTTTCCATTTCGCTAAGTTCACAATTTCATTCACCTCGTCTGTGGTATGAGCGTCTGAAACATAACCTGATATTGCTACCTCAAGTGTTCTCAGCGGCCTGGCGATGTTTTCTAGCAACGTCGGTAACTCATACAATACATCTAAACTTAGTTCGGTACTCACGATGTGCTTTGCGATTACTGTCGAGGCCGTAGAGGCTATAAGACATCCTTGCCTTACTATATGTCTAAGTGAGCTGATCCTCTTGTCACATAGATGAGAATCCATAGTATAAGTCCCCTCATCATGACCTACCGAAAAAAAAAAAAAATCTATTAACAATCTATTCATGCAGTGGTCGTTGATAGTGATGATGTACATCACCGTTGGTTCATAGAGAACAATAATTCGCTCAGTGTTCAACCTATACAAGGAGTTTAAGTCGATATCTAGATCATGTAAAACTTGGATTGTAGTAGTTGTAGTCGTTGTAGCACCTATGTTTATTTGTTTGTTATACGATCTTAATTTATTTTTGTAAGTATTGTTATCCTCGTGATTGGTTTCACATATATTGTTTGAGTTCTCGGCGACATCCGAAGTTGTATAATTGCTGGCTAATTCTCTTGGTACCCTTTTTAAATGATCAACATGAATTTGTTTGTCTTCGCCACTCGATAGTGACCTAATTACTACCTTGTTCGCTGTCTTCTTAATTACTCTATAAGGGCCTTCAAATTTTGGTGATAACTTGTTGTCTCTAGTATGAATGATTCCATAGACAATGTCTCCTACGTTGATAGGTGATTCTTTTGCTTGTTTATTGAATGAGTCCGTCAATTCTTCCTTGGACCTTGATAACTGTTCCTTTACCCTTTTGTGTATCTCCTGGAATTCCCGCAAACGGAGTTTAGGATAATCGTCATAGTTATATATAGGCAGATTTTCACCCTCGAGTATTTCGTAGGGTAATTTTTTATCTGTCCCATAAATAATGAAATGAGGAGTGTCCCCTGTAGACCTATTTATAGATCCATTAATTGATGCTTCTACTCTGGGAACCCAATCATCCCAGTTTGCATAGTTTTCACTGAGAATGTGTCGTAGCACATCTAATACTCTTTTGTTTTGTCTCTCTACTAACCCATGGATGCCGGGTGATAGGCTAAAACATTTACCTTTTTTTTATTGAATTGTTTGCATATTTCGTGTAAGATTTCGGAGTTAAATTCACCTCCATTATCGCTTATTAATACCCTTAGGGTAGTAAAGCGACAAATTAGGTTGTCTATGATTGCCTTTGCCACTGTTTCTGCTGTCTTATCTTTAATTGGTGATAATATCGTGAGAAATGATCTGTTGCAACGAATAAATATTTATTATTCTGATATGATAATGGTAACCTGAGGAAGTCAATCGCGACTACGTCCCATGGTTGTTGTGTTACAGGGTAATTACCTATGGGTGCAGGCGATAATGTGTAACCTTTGTGCTTTGCGCAAGACTCACATCTATCAATATGACGGTGTACATCTTTCCGTAACGTTGGCCAGTAGTATGCTAGCCTGGCTTGTCTAACAGTCCTATCTTTTCCAGGATGACCTTCATGTGGACTATCATGTATCGTTGTTAATACTTGAGGGATCATATCATTGGGTACAACTAATTGTTTATTATTTCTTCGGTGTTTCGGCTGTCCTGGGTTAATCCTGTATAAGGCATTATTAACTATCGTGAATTGTTCGAATGGTATATGTAGCTTAGGTAATTGTATGTCATCGCCACTTTCTAGTTTATATATGACTTTAGACCATGTGCGATCAAGTCTTTGTATTTGTACGATTTCGTCATGGTTTGGGATGTATCCCTTGAGGTCTAATGCCGCAACATGAATAGCTTTTGGGTTTCTGGATAACGCATCGGCAACTGAGTTTATTTTGCCTTGTATATAGTGGATATGTACAGTACACTGTAGTTGTCAATGGTGCATTTCCATCGTGCTCTCCTCCCAGAGAGGAGTTTTTCTTGGAACATACCCACGAGAGGTTTATGGTCTGTAAATAGGTGAATCTCGTAACCATATACAAAATCTCGAAATTTTTGTAATGCAAAGACCACTGCAAGGGCCTCTAAGTCTGTAGTGCAATAATTCTTTTTATGCACCTTTTAATTGTCTGCTTGCGAATGCAATTGGCTAATTCTTTTTACGAGTGTCCTTTTGCATTAGGACTGCACCTATACCTCTGCTTGAGGCAGCCGTACAAATTATAAAAGGTTTTCTGAAATTAGGATATGCCAAGCAAGGTGCATATGTAAGTTTATCTTTTAAGTCATTAAATGCTAATTTTTGTTCCTCTCCCCACTACACTGGAATATGGCATCCTTTTTCAGTAGAGTGAATAGTGGTTGTGCTATATGAGAGAACTGGCTAATAAAGGACCGATAATATCCTGCTAGCTCTAAAAATTGTCTTCCTTCGTCTATGTTCGTTGGTTCGGGGAAATCCCTTACCGCCTGTATTTTGTCGGCAAACGTGTGAATGCTTTGGGCATCTAATTTGTGGCCTAAGAATTTTATTTCCTTGAAGCAAAAGTTGCATTTAGACAGCTTAATTTTTAAACCAGCATCAGCAAGCCTTTGTAAGAGTTGGTCTAATTTCTGAAGGTGTTCATGAATTGTTCTAGTAGCTATGATAATGTCGTCTAGATAGACAAAAATTCCTTTCCCCAGTATTCCAGACAACACGTAATTCATCAGTCGCTGGAAAGTACCGGGAGCCGTTTTCAGACCCATCGGCATTCGCTTGTATTGGTAATGCCCTGTATTTGTGGAGAAGGCAATGTATTTACGGGACTGCTCGTCCAGAGAGATCTGGTATAACCATTAAGCAAATCGACTGTGGAAAAGACCTTAATCTCTGATCCTATATTATGTAAAATGTCTGATAACAATGGCATTGGAAACCAGTCAGGTATGGTATAGGTATTGAGCTTACGGTAATCAACTACCGTACGCATTTCCCTGTTTCTCTTGGGCACGAAAAACAATGGGGCATTCCAAGGGGATGACCGAAGGCTGAATAATACCAAGTTTTAGCATTTCATCAACATACTGGTTTGCAAGGGTATGTGACGAATGTGGAACTCGGTAGGCCGGTACAAAAATTGGCTGTGTGTTTGAAAGCACGTTAATTTTGTCATTAATAAGGTTGTGCACCCTAATTGTTCACCAGGTAATGCTACTGTGTTACGATTTTCTCCAAAAGGTTTAAGATATCGTGCTCTTCACTAAATTCTCCCGAGTGAATGAGGTTTTGTTTTGTTCTTTCTCTGTCCGTAGACTTTTTCTCGCTAGTCGTTCCGGAAATCACTATTTCCATTATCGGACCCGGGCATTTTTCTATGTTGACTAGACAAGTCCCCTTTTTCATCCGTACTTCTCCATTCATGTGGTTAATTAGGAACACATGAATCTGTCCATCCTTATCCACCGTACATAACGCGTTTTCAACTGACCTTTCACACTACAAGATTCCTCTAAAACGAGAACATTACTATTTGTGATCTCTGATTGAACAGTGACCAGCATATAAGAATTAGGTGGAATAACTACGTTATGGGTTAGATGAGCGGGACAGACTGATGAACTATGACCGTTATCCCTTTCTCTAGTCTGGGAGGATGTGGGTAGTTTGGAGACATCTTTACCACCGTCCTTTTGTTTGTTTACATTCAGATGTTCAGTACTTCCAGTTCTTTTTGGCTCTCTACTATTGTTATGTAAGAAATCTGTGGGTACTTCTTCAATGAACTCTTAGTCAAACTCTATCCCATTCATTTGCGGGAGTAAAATTATGTTCTCCGCTCGCATTGCTTGTAGGCCTAACAAGAGATTGGCTTTTATCACTAAATTTTCCACTATATAAAAAATAGCAGAGAATTCTCTTGTTGTATTGGTAAATCGCATGTTTAATCGAATCATGCCTTTAACCGCAATTTGTTTACCGTTTACTGCATATAGGTCTAAATCAGACTCTTCTAGAAAGGATACTTTCTTTTTATTTCTAAAAATTCTATTTAATTCTTCTTGTATTATTAAATTCACTGGAGAGCCTGTATCCAAGAATAAAGAAATTTGTTCTCTGTTACATAAGGCTGGCATTAACACACATTCATTTCCTAAGATGCCTCCTATCTGTATGGCACGCCTCGTAGACTTAGACTTGTCTGTCTTTATGACTGGTCGTTTTTTGTCGTTGCCTGTCCTTCCCCCGACTTGAACATAGCAACCAATGACCCTACTCCTTGTGGTGGCGACAGTAAGGTTCAAGACCTTGAGTCTTTTGGTTATCCTCCTTAACTTTAATATAACACTCATTTTTTGAGTGTCCAGGGTTTGCACAGTAATAACATAGAGAAGGCCTATCTCTCGAGTGCGATCTTCGAGATGACTTCCCATATCTTGTTTTGTCTGTGGCACGATTTCTACTAGGACTGCGCACGAATTATTGTGACTGCCAGTAGCCAGGAGTATGTAAGCGATGCCTCGCAATTTGAGGGGATGGTCTTTGTTTTCAGGTCGCGACCGATTATAATCTTTGTTTGGTGTAGTCGTTTTCACTCCTGACACTGTTTCTGTAATCCTCATTTTGTTCATATCTGACTGTGTTTCAGTCACCCCTGCCTTGCTACAATTCATCTCTACCTCGTTCATGAAATCAGGCAAGCACATTCCTGGGGTATAAGCCACAGTCTTCGCAATCTTTAGCGTCCTATCTGGTAAATTACACACTGCAGCTACATAGCCAAGGATGTCTACGACACGCAATGGCGTCATTTTGCCATCTTGTGTAACCCAATTTGATTTCTTTATGGTAGCTAACAATGTTCTTTTAATAATAGAAACATCTGCTGTTATTTCACCTAGCGCAGAATTAGTTGTACGGTCTCTCATAAGATCCACAATCTTATGTAATTCTGGAATTATGCCTGGCAAAAAATTTATACCTCCAGAGAACTTTTTCAGAAATTCTGTCTTGTACTCATATGTGTTACCTATTAGGAGCTTATCCGACTTAAGTAAGTCGGACGCTGGGCACCTCTCATGGTTAATCCTAGATGAAAGAGTGGCGATTTTCTCATTCTCATCTGTAACATGTCTCTTAATAAAGACCTGTTCGCATTCATTTAAAAGAGACATGACGTCAATGCGGTCTTTCTCTGTGCCCGAAAATGTTGGGGTGGTTGTGTCCTCATGGTAAACGTAATAGTGAGGGGTAGATGGTGAATGCGCGGTCGCACTATTCGCCATCTTGGCAGGTTGTACACCTGTTAAGTTCACCTGTGATCCCTGATCGTTATGTGATGGAACAGTCGAATAAGACCTACCGGATCTATGAACCCTTCTCATTAGGTTTTCGTATGTATGGAGAAAAGCCCTAAACTCTTCGCTGTTTACATCCGAGGGAGGTTTCCATTCCTGTCTACCATGATTATCATCGTCACCTCATCGAATTCACTACTCTCCTCCTCTATTTCGTCATCCCTACCTTGCTCTGAATTGGGTGAGTCTTTCGTATTCGTGATGCTCTTCTAATTGTTCTTCTACCTGTGCATCGGCATTCGTGAGTAATTGTTCATCAGCATGCTGTTCATCAGTTAGTTGTGGTTGGGTTTGTGATTAATTGGTCATCAGTATGTGGTGTTATTTGTGTTTCGTCCGGCAATAAATTTGGTGGGGGTGAGAATATACCTGTCATAATTATCACTCAGCTAAAAGAAACTCATTTTCGTCAGGAATGGTGTTATGAAACAGTTAATTTATGAATGTGTTAACTATGTGGGTGAAAAAAAAACGAATATTAATAAAGAAATGATGGTAATATTGGTATATATATAGATTTGTACCTAACCCTAAGCTCTGGGACGAAATGAGTAAACGTATGAACACCAACTTGAAATACTCTTAGATGATGGCACTCGCAGACTCAGGTCCGGGTTGATGGATGAAGTCACTCCGCTTGTAGATCGATCACGGTTGATGGAAGAAATTTCCCAGGATTGATTGAAGAAATATTCCAGTGTTGACTGAAGAAATTCACGAACCTCACCTCACCGAACAACGTCTTATCGCCTCATCCACTGTTGGAGGTAAATGAATATTAATACCGAATAACAGTGATGAAGAAAATTGGTGAGGAACAGTGGTGAATGAGGGGTTGTTTTGTGCGTTGCGTGGTGGTATTTGCTGTATCGGCTTGACCTCGTCACCTCTGCATCAGCGAGATGGAGGGAGATGGTGGCGGGAGAGAGAATGTGGGGGTTGTAAAGTTGTGATAGAAGTTGTAAGTCGGCTTGTGAGGCGGTGATAGTTATGAGTTATGAGTCATCTTGTTTTCTCGTTTCTTCGTTTGGTTGCGTATAAACTCGTTACTTCAATTGTAGCATTGCTTCTTTATCAGTTTTGAAAATGTAAACTCACAGACTTCTTGATTTGTGGGCTTATAGGTTCATAGACTTGTCAGCTGGTAGGCGTTGGTTCGTACTTTACTGTAGTATAAGTGACTTATTGGGTTAGTAGTTACCGCTGCACACCAATCTCGTAAGCGATGGCCAGAAGGCGGTTGTAGATAAATAACTTAAGGGAAGATTTAAATATAATTTGGAGTGATCTTAGTTTTTATTGTCTTTAAGGGAAGATCAGGATTAACTTAGTGTATGCTAGATAACTCTAGGGGCTCTCTTCTCCCACTTCTTGCGTAGGCGTTGCCCCTCTGCCCTCCCTCGTCAATCTGAATCTCGTCCTGTCTTTTCTGGTCTAAGGAAAAGCTTTGTCACGTGGACTTTGCATGCCCCAGATCATTCTAGAACACTGTATGTGTGTGTGTCTCTTCCTTGGTGACCAAAGTGCGAACTATGTCACTTCCTAGTGTAGCTGATGATACAATGCACTCTAGCCTTCCTCAGAGAAACTGTAAACGTCATTTCCTTTCCCCCCTTCTATCTTACTCACTCTCTCTACCTCTCTATGATACATAACTAGTATTTAGTTACGACACAGTTACTAGTCATAGGAAGTCTGGAGCAAAAACATACATACATGATGCTGTCAGGATAAATTCATTAATTTATTTTATATAACTAGCATCTCAATCTAAAGATTTTTGTTTTAAATAATACATAATTATTACTCCTATGTTGTAAAAGGTACACATAATAACTCAGACATGGAGAAACCAAATCATATTGCCGAAGAGAACTACCTAGTGTTGTTCGGTCTCCACAAGTGAACTTGACTGTGGGTCGTTGATGCACAGATCTTATCATCGGGAAATATCACTTTCCCAGAACTCAGTCCCTCTGTCTGCATGGAGGTGAGCGAAGTGAAGCCTGCCAGCCCGATATGGGAGGAATCCTGTGGTGGATGCCCCCTTCATGTAAATGGTTTCTCACTGTTCTGGCTGATACACGCAATCCTGGGCCGTCCTGGATGTTAACAGTGTTGTTAAAGGGGTTAGCCTGGGCCATTTTTATGATCCTTGCATCCTCTTTGAGAGTCGTCACTGGGTTGTGGGGGCACTCCACAAGTAAATCATATTAATAATGAATCTTGCAACTCGTGTAAGACATAATCGTACTGTATGTAATAAAATATACTCCATACATATTCATATCATAACTGCACCATGTTCATCTTCTATGCCAATTTACAATATACCAGTACATACCCCTGTCATTTATGTTGCCACACTCGCCCCGTCTCTTGATCCACTTGCGTGTGGTTCGGGTTGATACGCCGACCTCACGGAAAATTTATTGTATTCTCATGATAGAAAATTGTAACTCTTATGAAATGATGAGAGATACCTATCACACAGCTAATGACTCCAGTGTGATGCTATGAAATATTAACTCACCGTAAGAATCAGAGTTTTAGAGAATAGGCTGCCACCACACGGCGCATGCTGAGAAGACTTCTGGGGCCTTGCGAAATAGAGAACTAGGGTAGCGTGTACTTTTAAAGAGCGCGTAATATTAGCACACCTTGCGGGCCGCTCAACCTCACGATTAAAACTCCTTAGGGAATAAGACTTAAACTCAATGAAAACTTAACCTAATATTTACTAATTCTAAACATACAATAAAAAGAAAAAATATAATTACATCAAATTAAAACATAGACTATGAATTACTAGGAACTGAAAGATAAACTTTCCTTCGCACTGAGATTATCACAGGGCAGGCTAAATTTAATAAGGATCAATAATTTCAAGAGTATAAATCACCACAGCTGAATAAATTCTCGGAATGATATTATCACACTAATACATAATGCTCTTCACAGTTGGGTAAATATTGAATATAATTATCATACACTAATATATAATCTTCACCAATGAACCAGCACTCCTAAATGACACTGATACACTAAGTTTTATACATTCCGGGAATATGAATCTCACCTCTTAACCTAATATTTAAAGTAATACTATCCCATGTGAATCTAGCAATCTCACGGTCTCAAACGGACATTAGTGCAGTGCCTCTTTTACATCATATTCTTGACTGTCCTGCAACATATTTTCTTCGGCGACCAGCTTCTCAGGGATGACGACTATCGTTTGGCTGCAGAAACTATTGCTCGGGCACCTGCCTCTGTGATTTGGGGGGTTGTGGCTACCTACCCTCCCCCACGTTAACCTGTAACCCTAAATCTTTGTACAGCTTTTCTCTGACAGGCTTTTGTTTTTGCCCTTGTCCTCCCAATGGGGAGGCAAATCTAAATCATCATCATCTCAAACGGACTCGTGAGGCAGTCATCGAGATATATCCTCCACAAAATATTCTCCCAAGTTTGGAATATACACATTAACTAAAAGGTTACTTATAAATTGATCCCACATTAAAAAAAAACAAAAAAAAACGATACAATAGGCTAAGTGGATGAATAATCAATGCTCTTAGGGAAAACAAATACATGTGAATACAAAACGCTATCAAGCTAACTACATCACACAAAAAGGATAGAATATTCTAGAGAACCAGCCAATACGAGCGTTCGCAGTAGGGAGTGGTTACTAGATACCGCCAGAATTTTTAATTTCTGATTTTATTTACAGTACAATGCATAATTCTTACATACGGGTGTTTTTTCATGAAAGTAAAATGTACAAATTTTTCTCAATCATTTAAGGTATGTTTGGTGCCTAATAATGAGGTTACAAGATACTTTGTGATGTTCACAATTTTGTGGTATTGGTTATATACGTCAAAGGATGAAGATTTATCGATTTTTACACATATGTGCGGATATTTCTTTATTTATACTTTTATTCAGATACTCCCAGTTGTCACCAGCAAAGGCATTAACAGAAAAAAATAAGATTTTCGTCAGACACTCGGGTTCCTATGGACAGAAGATCGCAGGTGGCACAGGAACAAACTCGGCAAAGAATCTATGATTTATCTCTCAACTCATATATGCTGAAACGTTTAACTGCCTGAGAAGCAAATAATAGTCAATATATATCTAGAGTATTATTATTTACAGATTATATGCGTAAAACTGCTTATATTTCACCAATACCAACCATTATAACCATTGCTAGAATCTGTTATGTTATGAGGTAAATAACGAACAGTGTGACTGAGTAGCTATATTAATATTCTTCTTTATATGAACTAACATCATTTTAAAGTCATGGATATTGCTGTCATGTTAAATTAACAGATTTATCTGATGTACAAAGATGGAGAAAACGGTCTCGGGTCCAGACCTGCCTGGTGCCTGGCGTACGAGCGCTTGCGCTTGGGAGGTTGGGACCGCTCCATCCACGGCTCTTCGCTTACCTCCCTGGCAGGAGTACTCAGCACTGCTTGGCCTCCTTTCTTGGCGAACTGAGGAGTGGTCGTGGCATGGCTGTCTTCCTCGATCTCGAGAAGGCGTTTGAACTTGCCAACCCGGATGCAGTACCGGCAGCCCTCGCAGCCAAGGGCATGGGCGGTCGCCTCCTCTCATGGGTGAGAGACTTCTTCCTCGACCAAGCTGCTTGTGTGCGATTCCAGGGCAAAATATCCCCCCCTTATCCACACGTCAATGGCACACCCCAGGGCAGTGTTCTCAGTCCTCTTTTATTTAATGTGTTGATAGAGGAACTGCTCACTGTTGACTATGGTCAAGGGATTTCTCTACTGTCCTATGCAATGACTTAGCATTGGTCTTCTCCGGGCGAAACTGCTATACCCAGGCACCAACTGCACTCGCCCACCTTCATGACAAATGTTGCGAACTTGGTCTAAAAATCAACTTTAACAAGACCAAATGCCTACCTTTCGGTCTTCGCCACCCAGACCGTCCCCTCCTCCTTGGGGGTCAACGCCTTGCCTTTGTACGATGTCACCAGTACCTAGGCGTCTGGTTCGACAGCCATCTAAAGTTTGCCAGCCATGTGAGGTATGTATGGGAACGGGCGGCTGCTCGCATTTAGGGGAGGCGGTAGCTCGATCGGTAGAGTTGGCTTGCGGTCCCGTGGGACCCAGGTTCGAATCCTCGCTGGTGAAGGGAACAGTTTAAGGATTTGAATTTCATTAAATCAGGCTTTACTGATCTACCAGAAGACCCGCCGACATGTCGTAAAAATGACCCCGCTAATACCAATACACCAGTCCTGTATGAGACAGCCCTAGCATGTATTCAATATGGACGGTGGGTGTTAAGCGCCGAAGTGGTGACATGTAGATTGTAGGAGGACGACTGGGCCTTGATAGCAGGCTGTGAAGCCTATGCCCAGAGTCGGACACATAAAAAAAATAAAAAAAAAAAATCTCTGCCCTCAAAGCCCATTCTAGCCGCAATATGGGTGCCTCGTACAGCGTCCTGCGTACCTTTTACACCCACGCCATCTGATCCCTTGTGGATTATGGGGCTGTATGTCTCATTGGGATCTCAGAGTCGCTTCATCGTTCCCTGGAAGTGGTACAAAATACTGCCCTACGTGTGATGCTTGGGGCACCACCATGGACGCGTCTTGTTAATCTTCGGGCTGAGAGCGGCTTCCCATCTCTGCAACATCGCATTTGGGCACAAACAGCAGCTGTCGCTGCTAAGCTATGCAGGCACCGGCCCCACCTTCCTGTCTCTGTTCTCCTCCGGCGAACACTTGATCAGCCCCCGAATCCACGCCCTGGAGGTGATTGGATTCTCCTTGCCGCCAACGCAGTTTGCAGACTTGATGCCGCTGATGCCGTCAGGGGTGGTCCTGATTTGCCTGACCCTGCCTATGCTCCTGCACCACCCTGGCTTCCTCCTGTGATTAGGAGTGTTGAGCCTACTGTGGCAAACCCAAGGGCCTCTCTTCCTGCTCTTCTTCAACAGGATGGATTGCGTCGTATGGCGGCTCTCTACACTCCTGATGCTGCCGTCTATTATACAGATGGGTCTGTGGGTGCTGATGGGACTGCAGGCGCTGCTTTTATTTGTGACGAGTGGGTTGAATCCTGGCGTGTCACCTCTGGCGCTTCAGCCTACCAAACTGAGCTTGTTGCTATCCTTGGTGCTCTTCGCCATGCTGATCGCCACTTCCATCGGCGCATCATTATACATACAGACTCCCTCTCATCTATACATGGCCTGCAGCAGCTCTGTTTCACAGACAACAGGTTCCTACTTACCTCCATCCTGGCTGTTGCAACTACCATCGCTAGCCGGGGAGGTGAAATTTATCTACACTGGATTCCTGGACACGTTGGAATTATGGGCAACAAGCGTGCTGCTGCTGCTGCTCACCTCGCCTGCACTCTCCCTATCGTCACCTATCCGTTACGTCCTAGCTTATCTCGCATCTTGCGACAAGTAACTGACGCTGTCCACCATCTTTCCCGGGAAGATCATCAATTCCAGGTATACGAAGGCTCTCGCTCTGCCACCTGGTATGCCATTGCTACAACCTATACACCTGTTGATGTACCCACCGGCACACCCAATCACCTTCTTGTCAAGCTTCGCCGGTTGCGTCTGGGATATCCATGCTATAACCAGATGACTGGTGGAAACCCGAAGCCGTGCCCTCACTGCTTCGGCATTAGTGCAATGCCTATTTTACATTATATTCTTGACTGTCCTGCAACATATTGTCTTCGGCGTGGCCTTGTGAGCAGCTTCTCAGGGATGACGACTATCGTTTGGCTGCAGAAACTATTGCTCGGGCACCTGCCTCTGTGATTTTGGGGGTTGTGGCTACCTACCCTCCCCCACGTTAACCTGTAACCCTAAATCTTTGTACAGCTTTTCTCTGACGGGCTTTTGTTTTTGCCCGTGTCCTCCCAATGGGGAGGCAAATCTAAATCATCATCATCATCGCTTGCGCTTGTCTTCAGATGTAAACGTTCACATCCAATATTACATACTTTATATGTGCCGTGGCTGACTGTAAGTCGGACTCAAGAAAGACGACAACAAGGAAGAAGGACCCAAGATAACGTCAGAGACTGGGCCAGGTTCCCATCTGGCAAGACAGAACCAGTAAGAAGAAAAGTGTGAGATGAGAGGTGCAGGACTCAAGAGGGAAGTGGAATGGAAAGCCATTCGTATTGCAGGCAGCAACTATCTGATGAAACAACTTTTTTAAAAAAATACTTTTGCTGGTGACCACTGAGAGTATTCGAATTAAAGTATAAATCAAGTAATATTCGTACGTATGTGTAAAACTGATAAATCTTTAACCCTTGACGTATATAAAGCTGCCGCCACACTAGGACAAAAGTGGCTAACATGCGAGCCAGTTTTGTGAGTCGCTAGCCAAACTGACTCACGGTGAGTGAGATTTCGCTTGCGAGGCGAAATGGATAACAATTTTCGCTCACAGCTTGTTGGTGGGATTGGAACTCAAATGAGCCTATGTTAATTTTGTAATCGGAGAAGGAAACTTAAACTAAATTTGTTAAGTACATACACTTTCATTCTTGTGCTTTTTATTCATTTTTATTTTTTTTCTTGTAACCTGAAATAAATATTCGGACAATCGGGTGACCAGCCGCGGGAGTCCGTCTGCTTTGTCTCCAAACAACAAGTAGAAATCAGAAATCGATATGAATCCTGCAGCAAAGAAAACTCTAGTAGACTGCTTTGTGGCTCTTGAGTTGCTAAAGTACGTGAAGCGGTTACAGAAACTGAGGAAAAGGGAGTGGGTACTCCATGGTGATTTGTTTACAAATGCCCATGGGGCGCCAAGGCAGACGACACTGTTAGCCGTTTCGGCTCGCAAGAAAAGAACATACGAGTGTGACGGACACTCGACTTTGCTAGCCGTTTTGCCTCGCAAAAGCTGCTCGCATGTTAGCCACTTGTGGTCAAGTGTGATGGCAGCTTAAGCGCACCACAAAAACAATCGAACAACATCACAAAGTATTTTGTGACCTCATTATTAGGCACCAAATACACCTTAACCCGCCTAGTCCCATCGACATACGGTGTACGTCGCTACTTTTTTCCGCGGACAGACCCAACGACGTACATCGTACGTCACGCAATTGCAAGGCCCATTGTGTGCACATTTTTCAATATTCACGGGTGATATTTGGTAGACATATGTGGGAGACCTTCCTCTACCCGCTGTCAAGTGGGGATACTGACTGGCCCCTCCTAACCCCCCTTCCCCCCTCCCCCTCACACTGGGCAATTCACCTGTTAGCAGCAACCTACCCAGTAAAGGTATGTTGCCCCACGGTCTCTCTAATGACGAAATTCACGGTGAAAGTGATTCCTGAGCTGGAGGACATAGAAACAAAGAAGCTAGAGGTAGAAACAAACAGAAGTGATGAGGTGGTAATGTCATAAAGGAAGGTGCCATATACTGGGGTTTTGGGTAAGTGAACAATGCTTCTAAACGCCTGTATTATTGTGTGAAAACCATTATAGACTTTTACTACACATAAATTCGTACCAAATAAATGAAATAAATACGTAATTTAAAGTGGCTTGAATTAGTCAACCCTTCCATTGTTCGTTTTCTTAGCCAGGTACCCTGAAAAAGAAGGAAAACATAAGGTTGAGTGACACCTGTATCAACATTTTTTTTTACCGCAGGATCGCGATTTCACTGAATTTTCGATGTTTCTCACCAAAAGGAAAGGTTTCAGCCAAAAAAAAAAAAAAGTCGAAAATCGCTCGGGATCTGGGGGTAGGCTGGGTAAAAAACCGGTTGGGACTCGGCGGGTTAAATGAATGAGAAAATTTTGTACATAATATATTTATGAAAACACATTCGTCTGTGAGCACTATGCATTGTACAGGAAATGAAATCAGAAATTAAAAATTCTGGCGGTATGTAGTATCTGTACCGTGTTTTGGCTTTCATGCGGCATCTCCTATTCCACGTTCGAATTATGTGTAACAGAAAAGGGGGGAGGGATTTCAGTGTAGTGGGCAACAGGCGAAGGGAATGCGAGCCAGTTGGTTTCATCCACTCATTATTTTCTAATGATGTTACGAACAGCCACAATCTGTTGACGAAAAGGAGACGGCGTTATCTAGTCAGTTCAAAAGGAGCAGGGGGGAATATTACTAATACTGAGGTATATGAGAATTTACTTCACACAAGTAAGGAAGGAAGGGCGGGGGGATATATGGATTTTAGAGTTACTGACCCGTATCGACGAAAAGGAGACGGCGGTATGCCGGTCCCAGGCGTGTGTGTGTGTGTGTGTGTGTGTGTGTAAGATCTGCCACACTAAGTGTGACACGGGCTCAGGGTGGAGAGCCCGTCAGAGAAATGAGCTTCAAATATAAGGGGGCGCCCTCTGCATAGCGACAGAGGACGCTGGCGTCGTAGAAAGGGGGGGAAGACAGGGCCTGGGGAATGCCCACCACACACGCCCTGATGATGATGATGATGATTAGATTCGCCACACGAATGTGGCACGGGCTCAGGGTGGAGAGCCCGTAGTGGTGGAACTGCAGATGGAGAGCAGGTGAACTAGCCGCAGCTAGTGTTGACCATGATGTTTTAGAATAGCTCGGACGATGTAGTCTAAAATGGCCACATCGTCGGCATGACTCTCGCTCGTGACAAGCAGACACTCGGCGTGGCGGTCGTGGAACTGCTGACAGCGTACGTGGAGGCGGTAAAGGGAGTCCGTCACGTCAGAGAAGTTGGCCTGATGGTATCGATCTTGTTGTTCGAAGATCTGATCCACTGAGAGAGACTCGAGATGGGCGCGAGTTTTCTCTCTCAGTGGAGGGAGTCGGGCCAAGACTTCCTGACGGCGGTCAGCAGTGGTGGAGGCAGGCGGTGGAGGTGGAGGAGCGGTGGTGGTGGAGGCAGGCGGTGGAGGTGGAGGAGCGGTGGTGGTGGAGGCAGGCGGTGGAGATAGTGGAGGAGACGTGGAATGGTCTGTCTCCATCTCAACCGGTGGTGGAGACCCGCCTTTCTTCCCCTTCCACTTTTTCTTCTTTCTCCTCGGCTCGCCATCAACAGCAGGTGGAGGAGTCGAGGGCGGGAGGTCCACTTCTTCCCTGTCAGTGGAGGGGACGGGAGAAG
>JAGKTI010004995.1:0-11261 GCA_018397915.1 Birgus latro
CTGAGCCCGCCTGCCTCCCAGGATGCACAGAAACGCTTGCGCAGCCCCTACAGCCATCACTCACCTTGCACTCACCCATATCGTTCTTCTCACACTGGCCATCTCAGAGTGAGGAACTCTCTTACACTTTCCCACCCCACATCGTGTTGCATCACCAATGTTATGGAAGCCACTATCGTAGTGCACTGTAACCGAGTACGAGAAGTGCCGTGAGCAGAGCAGTGATAGTAATCATGTGTGGAGTCCAATTCTGTGTGAATTTTGGCCTAAATAAGTGTGATCATGTTTGTTAAGGGCACTGCACGTGGTGAGGCTAATGAAGACCATAGTCGGAGTGGTAAGTGTTGGTGCTGGTGATGTTCCCAGGAAGCGTGCTCATAAAACTGTCTCTCTAGAAGTGAAACTAGGTATTCTTAAGCACCACAACAAAGGCGTGCGTGTGCCATCGCCTCAGCTCTCTATCTCGTCCAGTCAACTGTCTCCACCTTTATTAAGAAAGCGGTGGCCATTAAGTTGCTGCTGGGGAGATTGCAACCTTATCCGCCTCCCATATCACCCACCAGAGAGAGCCTGTGATGGGTGAGCTGGAGTGGATGCTCCACATATGGGTGGAGGACCAGAACAGGAGGAAGGCACCCATGAGTCAGGCGATTATTTGCACCAAGGCTCTCTCACTATGGGTGGAAATTAAGGTGAGGCAGGATCTTGATGATAGTGAGACATTTAAGGCTAGCCATGGGTGATTTGACTGCGTCAAGAGGTACACTAATCTGCACCACATAAAGATGTATGGTGAGGTGGCGAGTGCGGATACAGTGGCGGCGGCAGCGTTTCCTGACAAGTTTAAATGCATCATTGTGGAGAGTGGCTACAGTGCGAGGCAGGTGTTGAATTCTGACGAGACTGGGCTCTTCTGGAAGAAAACATCCTCAAAGGCATTCCTTGGAATAGAGGAAAAGTTTTTGCCAGGGTTCAAGGCCTCAAAGGACCGGCTTACATTGCTGCTGGGGGACAATGACGAAGGCGACCTCAAGTTGAAGTCATTCCTTGTCTACCATTCGGAGAACCCCAGAGCTCTGGTGGGGTATGTAAAGGAAAATTTAGGGGTGATTTGGAAGTCTAACAAGAAGGCTTGGCTGACTTCCGACATTTGTTCATCCTATTTTCACTCCTACTTATCTCATGTCCTCAAGAGGTATGCCTCCAGGGAAAACTTGGCGAACAGATTACTTGTGATGGTAGACAACATACCTAGCCACCCTCCTGCAATGAAGGACTGGGCAAGCAGCACTGAAGTGGTGTTCTTGTTCCCCAATAGACGTCATTTTTGCAACCCATGGACCAAGAGGTGATCGCGACATTTAACCCTATCGATGCATCCCTTGGCAATTTCCCACACTCACGATCCTAGTATCATAAAAAAAAAATTGAGTAATGTTATTGGTATGACAAAGTCAGACAAATGCATTCAAACCTGTCAGCGCACTAGTGGGCAAGCGACGCTGAATATATCATACCACGGGCGGACTGTAGCACCAGTCGAGCAGGGCAGTACTCCCAAGGTGGATGGAAGGCTGATGACAGGGAGAGCTGGAGCTCCCGTTTCATCAGCCCTCAGGACTTGTTCCTGACCATCCCCCTTTGCTGAACTTTTTCAGTGTCTCAGTAACACAGAGAGTAGGCCAGCATGCTCTCCAATACAAGTTTCTCTGACTGTTAACACCAAACTACATGCATGCTACACACTACACTTCCTTTTCAAAATTTGTAAAAAAAAAAAAAAAAAAAAAATGGCGCACATAAATCATGCCTCGGAGTCCCCAGGGGGGGACCATAAATTCCCCCACCATCCGCCCCTCTCCCGGTGACGACTCACGCAGCTGCCTGGAACCACTGTCTGACTCACTCCTTCTTCATTTCTGTAACATTTGCGGCCTATCCTCTAACTTTCACTCCGTCGAACACCACCTCTTCTCCTCTAAACCTCACCTTCTCTTTCTCTCTGAGACTCAGCTGTCTGAGGCAACTGACAGCAAACCCTATTCTGTATCCTCCTACTTTCTCTATTCTCATTCCAAAGCCAAAGGTGGCTGTTGCGTATATGTACACAACGATCTATCTTGCTCTCGTGTTCCTGAACTTGATTCTTCTGAATTCTCTACTCTCTGGCTTCGGCTCTCCTGTCATTCTCTGACTAAATATATCTGTGCTGTTTACTTATCTCCTAATTCTACTGACTATCAAAAATTCTTTGACTATCTTACTTCTACGATGGAACACATTCTATCCATTTCTCCTTTCTCTGAAATCTCCATTCTAGGAGATTTCAATGTTCACCACCACCTTTGGCTCTCCTCTACTTTCACTGATCCACCTGGTGAACAAGCCTACATCTTTTCTATCCTTAATGACCTAAAGCAGCTTGTACAGCATCCTACACGTATCCCTGACCGCCTAGGAGATAGTTCCAACATACCTGACCTTTTCCTAACAACTAATCCTTCTGCTTACACTATTAATCTTTTCTTTCTGTTGGGCTCCTCCGATCATAACCTTATTACCTAAACCTCTCCTATCGCTCCGGTATGGCCTGTGGACCCTCCAAAGAAACACCGCCTGTGGCACTTTGGAGCTGCAGATTGGGAGGCCCTCAGGCAATACTTCTTTGATTTTCCTTGGAATGATTATTGCTTCCATGGCCAGAAGCCATCTGAGTGTGCCTTGCGCATTACGGAGATTATTCTCTCGGGCATGGAAGCATACATTCCTTTGTCATATCCTCTGACTAATGCAAGAAAGCCTTGGTTTAATCACGCTTGTTCTAATGCTGTCTGCAACAAGGAGAGGACCTATAAAAGGTACCGGAGCCAACCCACCCCTGAATCACATCTTTTATATATTTCTGCCCAGAATCGTGCTAAGTCTGTTCTTCGCTCTGCTAAAAATAATTTCATCCATGCTAAATGTTCTCAATTCTCCAACTCGAATTCTTCTCGCTCCTTCTGGCACCTTGCCAAAAACCTTTCTAACAACTTTACCTCATCATCCTTCCTTCCTCTTTTCTACTCTGATGGCTCTGTACCTATTTCTTCTACTGATAAAGCAGATCTCTTTGCTCAGACTTTCTCCTCCAATTCCACCTTAGACGATTCCGGTGCTATTCCTCCATCACTTCCCCCCTCTGACTTCCTCATGACTGACATTAAAATTTCTTCAGCTGATGTATTTTCTGCCATCACTGGCCTCAATACTAACAAGGCATATGGGCCTGATGGAGTCCCTCCTGTTGTCCTCAAAAACTGTGCTTCTGTGCTTACACTCTGCCTAGGTAAACTCTTTCGCCTTTGTCTATCACTTGTACCTTTCCTTCTTGCTGGAAGTTTGCTCTCAATCAGCCAGTCTCAAAGAAGGGTGACCATTCCCAACCCTCTAACTATCGTCCAATTGCTTTAACATCCTGTGTCTCAAAAGTTTTTGAGTCAATTCTTAACAGAAATATCTTAAAGCATCTTTCCTGTCACAACCTTCTTTCTGATCGTCAGTATGGGTTCCATCAGGGACGCTCCACTGGCGATCTTCTCACCTACCTTTCAGACTCCTGGTCATCCTCCTTTCGGGACTTAGGTGAAAGCTTTGCCTTTGCACTTGACATCTCAAAGGTTTTCGATTGAGTCTGGGATAAATCTTTAATTTCCAAACTGCCCTCCTACAGTTTCTATCCTTCTATCTGTGCCTTCATCTCTAGCTTCCTTTCTGGTCGTCCTATAGCTGCTGTTGTAGACGGCCATCGTTCTTCTCCTAGACCTATCGACAGTGGTGTTCCTCAGGGCTCTGTCCTATCACCAACTCTCTTTCTTTTATTCATCAATGACCTTCTAAGCTGTACATCTAACCCTATCCACTCATATGCTGATGATTCCACTCTTCACCTTTCCATTCGGTTTCTGCAATGTCCATCTCAGCAGTTACTTCAACAAAAAAGGGATGAAGCTATGGCACACCTAATGTCTGACTTGGCTCGTATCTCTGATTGGGGTAAAAATAATCTTGTTATTTTTAATGCATCAATAACTCAGTTCTTACACTTATCAACCCGACACAATCTTCCTCAGGATTACCCACTAATGTTTAATAATGTCCAGCTCAGTCCTGCATCATCCTTGAACATGCATGGGGTTTCATTCTCTCGGGATTTGTCTTGGAAAGAACATATTACATCTCTTGTGAAATCTACTTCCAAGAGATTGGGTGTGCTAAGCCGATTCCAAACTTTCTTTACCCCTGCACAGTTGTTGACCTTGTACACGGGTTTTATTCGCCCGTGTATGGAGTACGACTCTCATGTGTGGGGAGGCTCCCCACATGCAGCTCTTCTCAATAGGGTGGAGTCAAAGGCTTTTCATCTCATTAACTCTCCTCCTCTTACTGATTCCCTTCAACCTTTGTCTCTTTGCCGCACTGTTGCATCTTTATCTCTCTTCTATCGCTACTTCAACGGTCACTGTTCCTCTGAACTGTCTGCTTGCATCCCTCCACCTCTACGACGGGCACGTAGTACCCATCTAGAAACAAACTCCCATCCCTTTTCTGTCCAACTCTCTAATGCAAGGTTAACTGTTACTCCCAGTCGTTCATTTATGAAATGGTCAACTCTGGAACTGTCTTCCTCTGTCTGTATTTCCTGCTTCCTATGATTTCCAGTCTTTCAAATGCAGTGTGTCCAGGCAGCTCGAAATGAACGGATCTTGAATTTGGCTCTCTTTTGTATTGTTTTTGCTTTTTCTTGGAAGGAACAGTATGCGGGCCCATGGCCTTTGGTTCCTTCTTCCTTGCATAAACACACACACACACACACACCATCAGAACATCAAAATACAGACTGCTAACACATGTAACCACTGGACACCTCTAAGTATATTACATGCACCCCACCTCTGCCATTTAATACCTCTTCCCCACCCATCCTCAGCAAGGCTGGGTTAGGACCTCCTGGCTAAAACCTTACTAGTGGAGAGAACAGTCTTGCAATGGACTAAAAATGGACTTACATGATGATGATGATGATGAAGATGATGATGACAATGCTACCTTATATTTGTTTCTAATGAATGAATATATTTGGCCAAGTGAGTGTCAGCCACACTCAAAAAAGTGTGCTACCAGGATATGGGACGTATGAAGCCATGTAGGCTATCCCACCAACCACTTTCCTCAACCTCTGCTTTTTAGAAAGTGGATGTATTTATATTTCAAATATTTTATAATAACAATAATTTCTAGAAGTAAGAGGTCATTCTTATTAATTATACACTTGTGTGGTGTGAGGACTGTGTTGGTGTATGAGGACTGAGGACTGTGGTGGTGTGTGAGGACTGTGGTGGTGTGTGAGGACTGTGATGGTGTATGAGGACTGTGATGGTGTGTGAGGACTGTGTTGGTGTGTGAGGACTGTAGTGGTGGGTAAGGACTGTGTTGGTGTGTGAGGATTGTGGTGATGTGTGAAATACAATCTGTTTGTGAGAACAGAACAGATCTGACCTTCTCATGGACCCACTTCAGGTGTAACTAAGGAGTGAGAAGCAGGTAGATCTTTATTATACAAATAGTCAGCAAGTGAGAAAGGGGCGGGGAGAACAGGGAGTAGATAAAGCACAAGGTGGTATATGTACAGCAGAAAAATGCTTGAAGAGGCAGACATATTGCATAATAGTTGTAATATTTCACATCTGCAGCTTTGTGCCTTACCTGCCTCCTGTTTTGCCCGACCCTCAACTTTATAATAAAGGTTTACCTGCTTCTCACTCTTTACTTACATTTGAAGAGGGTCCTTGAGACGGCCGAATCTGTTGTTCTCATAAATACAGTGCACTCGCATAACTCAAGCACTTCTAACTCACGAATTATCTAACTCACGGTGTCATTATCTAAGGCACCATTATCAGCAAAGTCACGGAAAATGCTCTAACTTGCGTTTTTCCAAAAGAAAATTACTTATTTCTCAGGAGATGTTTAACTCACAGTATTGCAGCCTCAACTCACAACTGGAAGCCAATCATATTTAAGCACACAGTCCTTGTGATTGTGCAGCCGATCAAAACAATGCTTTCTCCACCTACGCCTTGTGGCCAGTACTGCAACTAGGCCTACCAAGAAGGATTTTAAGTCTACACATGTACACCTACCTGCAAGCTTCTTCCCTGCCTTTTTGTGCTTCACCATGGTTGAAAACAATCAAGCAAAGAATTCTTCATTCAGGAAAGGACTGAAGCAGCAGCCACCACTGAGCTACACCCAGAAAATAGAGCAAATTCGGAGGATAAACAACAGCGAGAGGAAGTGTTAAGTGAAGTGCTTTCATTTGTGGATCGTTTCGTTTCGTTTCGTTTTTGAAGGCTCCAACATGCTTCCATGCGTCGGCCTTGGTCACCTAATGGTGGCTCTCCATGCTGCTCGATCTTTGGCAGCCTCCCTGTTCAATCCCTTAATCCTGAGGTCACACTTAATGACCTCGTCCCATGTCTTTCTCGGTCTACCCCTCCCAACCCCTCCCCCAATATTAACACTTCTAACCCTTTGCACCCAATTATCATCCCCATCCTCTCCACATGTCCAAACCACCTCAGCCTACCTCTCCTCATCACAACACCAATACACTCCAGTCCCATCCTACCTCTCAACTCTTCCATCATAAACCCAGCCCCCTCAGGCCTTGCACACAGGGACGCACTGCACATCCACCTAATCATTGTCATTTCTGTACGTTTAAGCCTGTGAATATCCTCTTCCTTTACTGCCCAGGTCTCACTACCAAACAGCATCACACCCCTAAGATATGCTGCATACAAAGACCCCTTAGCACGTAAGGAGAGTCCTCTCAATGTCAGGAGAGGCAATAGCTCCCTGAACTTCTTCCAACCACTTCTCACCCTAGCAACCGAGCAACCTCCAGCCCCACCTCCAGCACATAACATGTCTCCCAAATAACAAAACTCCTCCACACACTCTAGAGACTCACCAGCAAGTTCAACCCTCTCACGCCTAACAATCTCCACCTGCTCTCCCGACACGCCGCACACATAAAATCAGCATTATCTCCCAGTCTACCTCTAACACCACTACATCTCTTGTGCACCCATTTATCACAAACACTGCACAAGATGGAATTACTTCCCACACCCTTGTGGCAAACTGCACATGGCCACTCTCCCTCTCCTCTGATTGTACCGCCACCAATTCTAGATGTCATCACTTTTGTTTTATCTGCATTTACCCTTAAGCCCTTGTGCCCCATACCATCTCTCCATTTCTTAAATCTTTCCTTCGCCTCCTTTTCATTCTCTGCAATCAACACCAAATCATCAGCATACAACATCTCCCATGGGAGTCCATCTCTGAAGTCACGTGAGAGGGCTTCAAGCACCATGATAAACAACAAGGGACTCAAAACTGACCCCTGATACACACCAATATTCACAGAAAACTCATCACTCAAAACTCCATTCACTCTTACCTGGGTGCGAGCACCCACATACATGGTCATAACCACCCTAACCAGCCACTCTTCCAACCCTAGCTTTCTCATTCCCCACTTCACCACCTCTCTAGGGACTCTGTCAAAGGCCTTTTCCAAATCAACAAAAACAAAATACAATTCCCTTTTCTTTCCAATATATTTTTCCTGAAGCTGTCGAACAATGAATATGGCATCAGTGGTCCCCCTGCCTGGCATAAACCCAAACTGCATCTCATAAATATTCACTCTTTCTTTAATCATACCTTCTAGAACTCTCTCCATTACTTTCATTATCTGATCCAAGAGCTTTATACCTCTGTAATTTTCCCTTTCCAAGGCATCACCCTTCCCTCTGTACACATTTACAATAACACTCTTCAGCCAATCACTGGGACAACACACTCATATATAATCATATTTATCAGCTCAGTGACTAACCTCACCCCAGTATCTCCCGAGGCCTTTAACATTTCAGCAGTCAACCCAGACACACCTGCCGCCTTCCCCACCCGCATCCTGCATATTGCCTCACTCACAGTAGCAGTGCCAATCAAAGGCCAAGGGCCAAACACTGGATCTGCTGGCTCCAAACCCTCCCTATCCCAGTCAAACTCCTCATTCAACAACAGGCTATAATGCTCTTTCCAGGCATCTTTAATATCAACACTATTCACCACAACCCTTCCTTCATCATTCTTCACACACTGCTCACCTACAATGTCCCGATTATCCCTCTTCATCTGATTTGCCACCCTAAAAATCGTATTTTTCCTTTCTCCATGATTTAGATTATCAAGTAAAAGTCTCTGTGACTCAGACTTCGCCCTGAATACCTCTCTTGTAGCCCTATGCTTGGAAGCCAAGTACTCCTCCATGTTACCACCCTTCTTCCATCCTCGGAAAAGCCTTCTTTTCTCCTTAACTGCGGCTTCTACACCCTCATCCTACCACTAGGTTACTTTATGTCTTGGTGGGCCTCTTGTCCAACCGCATATTGCATCGGTAACTCTCAAGAGGCTGTTCTTAAGGGCTTTATACTGTTCATTAATGCCTCTATCTACGGCTCCCTCAGCCACCTCTCTCCTCATCTCACTATAAAAGGCATCCTTTACTGATTGGTTTCCCAGCTTCCATATTTTCCTCCTAGGTACATATGTCCTCCTTCTCATCAATTGTTCTTTAAGCACCATGTCACAAATCAATAGTTTGTGCTGCTGCACACACTCCTCGCTTCCTATAACTTTAACATCCCTCACTAACCTCCTATCAACCTCATGACCAGAAAATAATCTATCTGACTGATATTTCCTCGGGACTCGTACGTAATCAAACGACTCATTCTTTTTCTAAAATGTGTGTTGCACACAATCATGTCCATAGCCTCCCCAAACTCGAGTATTCTTTCCCCTTCCGCATTCCTCACACCATATGCACATCCCCCCATGGACTCCTTCATAACCTTGAGCTGCTTCACCCACATGACCATTTAAATCCCCTCCCAGAACCACTATCTAATCATCGCCCATACCACCTACTACACGTATTAAATCATCCCAAAATCTATCCTTCTCTGTGTCATCCAATCCTGCCTGTGGAGCATATACTGATATAATTGCAATCATTTTCCTACCGATCAAAATTTTCACTACTAATATCCTATCACTTACTCTCATAACATTCATACCATATTCCACCCTTTTCTCGCAACCAACACCCCCATATCCATCAGTTCCCCCCTGCCAAAACAACTTATAGTAGCAATCCTTCCCAACAATCTTTCTGGCTGATCCACCCCTGTACCGGACTTCCTGCAAACATGCCACATCCACCCACCTCCTACTGAATGACTCAACGACTTTCCCCGCTCTTCCCCTCAAACTTCCCACATTCCACGAACCCACTCTAAACCCCCTGGGTGATTTACTGTCCTCAGGCTTGCTTTGATTCTTATATTTGTGAGTCAGAGTCGGTAAGATAAAAGGGGGGGTAAACATTCCACAGGCCCCTCCCATTGCACAGTCCTTGGTCCAGGCAATGGATCTGGGACCCCTAGCCCACCAGCTTACAAGTGGCTGTGGTAGTGGCCTCAGGGCACCCTGCCAGGACAGCTGCAGGGACACCCTCCAAACGTGCCTTGGCACCGCAACTGCCTCGCCATTATACACCCACTGATAGGGCAGCCTCCTGGGGTGCTACTCCCAGGTTTGGGCCCCTCTCTATTAGGCAGAAGTGGCAGCCTGGGAACCGCAATGCCCTGTACCCTCTAGCACAGGTTCGAGCCCCATCTCGCCCTGGACCCATGATCTATGCTGGCGGAAACCCTGTCACGCCTCCCCCCAGAAGTGGATATGGCCAAAGAAAAGACCAAAACACATGACAGAAATGAAACAAGGTGTATTGAAATTGTTTTAAATTTTAATAAAGCTGTTGCCTATTACAAGAAAATGCATGACAGCCATTTAAATCAGTGTCACCAGTAGATGATCACATACTACAGGCCTGCCAACAACAGCTAGTGTGCCGAAACCGCTACTCGTCTCTCATCATCGTAAACATGGTCATCAGTAGGATTCAGGTAAATGCTTTTCAGTATTGTTCATTATCATACTAGGATATGTAATGTCTTTTAACCCTTTCTCACATGGTACCGCGATTTGCGTTACATGTGGTATGGTGTGCCAAAGCACAAGACCTCAAATCGCGTGAAAATGCAAAAAAAAATTAACCAAAAAATAAGTTTTCGGTCGATTTGCGTCAAATTTTGTAGTGTTCTAGCAGCTACGTGTCTCTCCCGAGGTAAGACCTTGGCAACACTGCAATGACTCCTATGTGCCTGTACGTAGTGATAGAATCTCAGTGCTCCACTAGCAGCCAGACAGCAGGGTCGTGCTGTGTTGTGTTGTCCCTTTAAATCCGCCATTTTCCCCCTCCCACCCGAGGCTGAAGCCATTATTGAAATATTGTGATTGTACAGTGTTTTTGACTATACTGTGAAGTGATTGTGTCTACTGAACATAGATATATTGTTTGTAAAGCATTGGGGCCCGCTATCAGCCGTTGCAGAGTCTGGTTTGTTATAGCAGGGTTTCCACTCACCCTGCCCGTAAAATGATGTATTTTACCCATATAGTGAAGCCATTACTTATATCTGTGAAACATATAGTGCCTGGATTAGTGAAATAACTGACCTACCACAGCAGGCATTATGTTATGCAATAGAGATACATAGACATATGCATTAGTTGCTAAGGGAACAGGCGGTCTCTTACACCATACAGTAGGGAAGGGAATAACAGAAGAGGCTGGGATGGAATCATGTGATAGTGTTTTATATTGTATATGGTTCAGTGTGAAATATACGTATAAAATAGTGCAGTTAGTGTTCACCGAGAATTATTGCGTGCACTGACTGACAGCGGAAAGTTATGTAATGATCAGAGACAAGAAAATACACACACCGACACATATATGACATTATATACGTATGTCGTGCAGCGAATGTTTGAGGAGAAATCTATTGTGTGCATCGCATCTATTAGGCAAACGTGGTGCAAGGAACAGAGAATACACCACACACACACACATACACACACACACACACACACACACACACACGCATATATATATACACCCCTGGGGGTAGGGGGGTTTTCAAGCATTCTCCCCCAGTATCCCTGCTTGTCGTAAGAGGCGACTAAAAGGGTTGGTGGTGGGTTAGTGCCCCACCCCGTAAAAACAACTAACTTGT